>WIWV01000011.1:0-34853 GCA_014839625.1 Penicillium ucsense | reverse complement strand
TGGCTCTCTTCCCTTCCCCCCCCCCCCTCTTCCTGGTCTCCGACCTGTCTCGCCCACTAGTGCTCCCCAGAAAAGGGCGCACCAAAATCCATGACCGTTCGGACAATCCGAGGAAGAGATTGGGCTCGTCTACGGTCTCAATGCAGGATTATGCAGACTCACGGACGTGAGGGAGAGCAACGAGGGTGCGTCCACCGCCATCATCGGAGGATAAGTCTTTCCACGAGGGCGGTGCTATTCTTGGGGGGAGAGGAACGGTGGGCGGAGAAATAAGATGGCCCCCGGCATCTTTGAACGGGTTGACCTTGAACAGCGTGAAGGTTCGCAGATGCGCCCCTCTGTGAGGCTCTGGCCAAGCCGGAATTCAGAACTGTAGTGGGAGGATGAGGATGACCGTACGGCATATACTCAGTCGATTGGTACCACGACCTAGTATCTACTATCTACTATACCACGATACCTACGTCCTACCGTATGACTGACTTTGTTTCACAGATTGGTTCACAGGATGACAGGAGGCCTCGAAGAAGGTCGATCATGAAATCACCTTGATTTCATCGCCGCATGGATGAGTGCAGCTCCTGGGGACCAGACTGGATCGCTTAGATGGTGTGCTATCCTCTTTTGGGTTATTTTTCTCCCATGATTCTTTCTCTGTTCCCTGGCCCTTTTTCCTCTTTCCGATCCATCTCCCCTCCCCCATTCCCCCTTGGTGCTGATCTGATTTACCGCATTTTCTTTTCTTTTTTCCTTTTTCTTTTTTCCTTTTTGTTTTTGTTTTTTTTTTTTACTGGCACCAACTCCCCCGTTCTCGACCGGACGTTATTCGATGGAGGATGTCCTTCATGGAGCGCCGATGGGTAAATCAATCGGGTTAAATCATTGTTTGGGTTAGGCTTCCCTTTTCTTGCGCCAGAGCTCTGTCGTCTCTGTCGTCTCTGTCGTCTCTGTAGTCTGCACTCGGTCCTGATTGGGAAGCAGAGGGCACTGGGCCAGCAATCAATCCGCCCAGATCCAGAATTGGTGCCTGTGCTCACTTCTTATACCTTCGTTTCCTGTCAAATACGGAGCCGTCCCTTTATCAAAGATCGAGAGGTCCCCATTCCCGTCTCCTATACTATGCTTGATTTGCCCTTTCTGATTTTCAATCCGCTTCACCGGCCGATCTGACCTACGAACTAAAAGGAATCCGGGTTAATTTCAGAAATCGGGTGGATTTTCTTGTCTTTTCTTTTTTGGGGTTCCCTTTTTCCAAACAGCTTTCCAAAACGGCTTGAAGGAGATATAATAATGGTCCAGAGTCCTCACGCGCCCAGCTAAATACACTGGCGACGACCCTGGACCCTCCACTGACTTTCGCGTCCACCTTCTCGCTGTCGAAGGCGACACCCCAG
The DNA here is from genome assembly GCA_014839625.1 of Penicillium ucsense. Classification (NCBI taxonomy): domain Eukaryota; kingdom Fungi; phylum Ascomycota; class Eurotiomycetes; order Eurotiales; family Aspergillaceae; genus Penicillium; species Penicillium ucsense. The sequence goes on along the minus strand of WIWV01000011.1, from coordinate 33,459 downwards.
TCATCCACGCCGCCCAACCCCCCTCCTCTTCCAAGCCGTTGAGTTCCCGGACCGCATCGCCGTCAGACAAGAGTGACTCCAGTGCCGACCTCGGTGCATCCAGCAACCTTCCTTGGCCTCGGAGACTTTCGCGACTTTCCAGGAGCGGATTGAAATTCTCGGAATCGCTGTGTCACCTTTCGTTCCCTGCAGTTCGTGGGCCCAAGAACGGAGAATTGCTCACACCCTTTTGCGACCGGTCCCACGGCCTCAGGCTTTCTCGCATTGGTCCTGATGGTACCTCGCCACTCTCGACAACCCTAAACAATTGTTCGACCGTCTTGGTCTGTCCCGCGGTATCTACCTGGCCGGACCGTCAACCTGATTCGAGCCCAAGAGTAGATCGTCATTTCACGAAAGAGTTCAATACATGTGCCGTCTGGGGAGTTGTCGACGTCCTTTGCCCGTTACACCCGTGTTGAGCGTGTTCTCAGTTTCGAACTCTCCGAGTGTTCAGTCCCGGATATTCATCTTTGAACCTCACCTGGGGTCCGTCTCCCGGTGACCGGCATGGTACAGACTGATCCCGGTCATCTTGCCGTATCAGAGTCTAAACAACAATCGACGGAGGAGTCTGTAAGTATTGCAGCGACTGTGCTGTTCTTGCTTCGCGTTCTTCTGTTTTCATTGGGCATTTGCTTCAGATATTGTCATATCACACCTGGAAAGGCTGTCCCCTCTCAAGAGGCGTCTGCTACCGTCCCTGCCCCCCCTGCTATGCAAGTGCGATATCACCTTGTCATGAGCTGTGAGAGACTCAGACCTGGCTCAGTGGTTGGGTCGTCAATGCGCGTGAGTCTTCATTCTTATAAGTGATGTGCCGTGTCACTTGTTGGATCTTTACGACACGCAACTCGACACACTCCTCCTCATCATCATCTTGGTGCTCATTTTTCTCTTCCATGAACCTGAGGCAACGTATACTTTCCGCTCGTGTCAACCCTCAGCCCTGGCTGAGAATGCATCAGCTCGGAGGATGGACAGCTTTGGTCGCCACTTGCAGTCACGGCTTCCTCCCATGCGAGGTGATCAGGCAGTCGGGCAGTGCTTATCGTTGAACTCGATCTGTGCCGTCATACATGACGATTCTGGATTGATGATTCTCAACAACAACCCAAGTGGAGATAGCGCATCTTTGAGGGCGTTCAGAGCCTCTGACAGACTGGTGATCTCCAAGCCAAAGTCAATGGGCAGGGGTTGATTTGCCGTCGCATCTCAAGCGAACTGGTATGCAAAAACGTCACAACGTCAGAGAGGGACATCTGGAAGGCTCATCTATTTTCATCCCCCCCACTGATGAGTTCGGGCTGTCAACCGCGCCAGCATTGTTTGGTCTGGGTTCCTTGCGAAACCATCAAGTAATTTGCGTGAACCGTTCCGGATCGACTCCACGCCACCTGAACGAGGTCCTGCTGTGCCATCTGGTCGTGGTCGCTGCATCCTGGCTGTCACTCTTGTGCTCTGTTACACCGCTGTTCAATTGACCCCTGTCATTGCGTCTGGTTGGACAAGCGTCTTACTCTTGACTTTTTTCGTTTCCGAGCAAGATATTCGGCTTGGAGCGAGAGAGGCTTATCATGATCAACCACATTCTCGACATGACTCGGGCGTTTCCTCCCTTTTCCTCCCGTTTGCCTCTGGGTCCTGGTTTCACATTGTCTCATCTTGCCTGCTATTCCGTGTTTTCTGGCGCAATTTCACATGCTCTGCAATGAGCCGCCGTCATCTTTCCTCCACTGACTAGACATGAAACTTACAGTACCGACACGGCAGTTCATTCCGTTCAGACTCGCAACAATTCCATTCTCTTCAGCGTCCACGTGCTGCTGACTTTGCCACCTTTGGAAAGTCAAGCCTCATATCCCCGGCACAGACTGCAGGTTCTGATTCCGCAGCTATCTACGGGAACCATTCACTTCAGTCAACCCTGAGAGACAGTGGTTTGCGAGTTCATACTGCATACGGACCATCTGCGCAAGAGAATTACTACAACCCCCATCATATTGCCTACACAAGCGCGGCATCCCCCAGTTCCTACTCTCCAACCGGTAAGTTCATTCTCATCGATCGAACACTCCTCCGGATGCATGTATTACGAATGCAGTGCAGCGCTACCTTGCGAAGTGCTGGAGCTCTGGCTGCATGGGTGAAGACTTTCGTAACCCATATATCCCACTGTGAACGCGAAGGATACTTTGCAGCTTCCTCACCTTCATCGATTGTCTCTCGGCGCAAAAGCATGCTAACTTGCTCTTCTAGCGCCATCAGATCCAATGGCAACCACCGCCCAGATGCAGAGACCGGCTTACCCGCCCATTTACCATACTCCGCAATCCAATTCACCCGCGTCGGTGGCATCGCAGCCTCATGACCCGCATGGCCGTCACATGTACACCCACTCTCCCCAGATGCCGCACCAAATGTACGGTTATCCGCAATATGGGCCGATGAACCCGGTGCAGCCGTCGCCGTATGCGACACATGGCCCGCCTGCACAGACGCACCCTCTCACTTCCCAATCCATGATGATGCCGCCCCAAACAACGACGGCGGCGCATATTTCGCAGCATCAATCTCAGCACGCATCGGCGCCGTCCCTGTCCAGCAGTCCAATTTTGAAGATGGATTCCACCACTCAGAATGCGTCAATGCAACGTCCAATGCTCAATCCGCCGCTCTTCTCACCGTCCCAGGTGAACATGCCAAGCGGCGGTATCCATCAAGTATCGTCGACCGGAACGAGCTCGAGTGCAGCCCCTGGACCCATTCCCGCCACGACGCCCCTCGTAGTGCGACAGGATAGCAATGGTGTCCAGTGGATTGCCTTTGAGTACTCGCGTGACCGTGTCAAGATGGAGTACACCATTCGCTGTGATGTCGAGTCCGTGAACGTGGACAATCTCAGTCAAGACTTCAAGACGGAAAATTGCGTCTACCCACGGGCCTGCTGCAGCAAAGATCAATACCGTGGAAACCGACTGGTCTACGAGACCGAATGTAACACGGTAGGATGGGCACTCGCGGAGCTGAATCCTTCATTGCGTGGCAAACGCGGGCTCATCCAGCGAGCGGTAGACAGCTGGCGAAATAGCAACCAGGATCAGCGTCTGCGTAGCCGACGAGTCCGTCGTCAAGCCAAGGCCAACTATCGCAAGCAATCCACAGCTCCGCCTACACCGCACATGCCCACGGCCATGGGTCTTGGCTCTGGGTTGCCGAGCGTCCCGGCCATGTCCGGTCATCAAGGGCCACGCCACAGTCTGTCTGGGCCCGGAACGATGTCTGGCATGGCACCACCGCAGTTGCACCATCACCACCACACCCATCTGGACGGCAGCCCCAAGATCGAGGAAGTTAGCGGTATGTTCCACTCGGTGTGATCACAGCTGAAGTTTAATCCTCTTGAATCTCCACTTTCCACCCCATATGCGCGGCGGACTATATCCCGGAGTTCTCTATGTAACTCTCTTTTGTGATTCTTCGTTGCTTTGCCGGTCTCTTTAACCTGCTTCTTCTATCCTCTTTTGTTTTTTTTTCTCTTTCTCTGCCCGATACCTCCTGTGCCGAATGATTTCACCATGTATATTTGTGTTTACGATTCCCAATATTTCGAGCTGCCGTTTGTTTATGTATGTGGGACACTGCGGTCTGTTGTACATTATCACCGCTGGTGGGTCGCGGTACACAAGACCGTACTCTTTGCTGCTCGACACTTGACTTTGACTGTCACCCTGATTATGAGTTTGGGTCGAGACCATGCTGCATGGACCTGCTTCAAGGGCGTCTTCTGGATCGCTGACTTGCCTCACGTGGTCTGCGTTCCTGGTCACTTTCTATACCCGCTATATCGTTGTCTCTATGATTGATGCCGCCGCCGCGCTTTTTGATCCACCTCTTTTTACCTGTTTGTGGCCTTCCTGGAGCCAGCGAGAACACCACCATCATTCACACACAATCTTTGAACAATACCAAGCGTAGGCTAATCTCATCGTGATCTTCCCTTCATCGCTCTTCACATTAGGCCCTACCGAACTTACCGATGCTAGCCAGCGTCGCGATGACCCTGCCGCCACGCCCGCCGTACCGGTGCCTGCTGACCTTCGACCGGCGCAGACCTTCCACGACGCGTCCAGACACCCGCCGTCCACGAGCACGAGACCATCAATGCCCCCTTTGCTTCACGAGAGCGGCCTTGGTGCGCCGGCCCCCTCGCGTACGATTGCAACCTCAACAAGGCAAATGCGCGCCACTGATTCTAATAACAGCGAGGGCGACGAGGTCCGCCCAAGCAACGATGACCTCTTTGGCGCTCTACCCGCCGGCAAGCGACGGACGTTCATCCTGGTCGAGGATCCGCAGCGTGGAGCTCGCGTCCGCGTCAAGGTCACCTTGGATAAAGTCAACATGGACGAGATCCCCGATTCGTATCGCAAAGCAAATGCCGTTTATCCGCGTACCTACTTCCCGATCCAGATGAGGGATGCCCCAGGGGCCAGTGTGCCCCATTCGCGGTTTAGTCGCGACGACGCCGAGCTCGGCGACGATGCCGAGGTTGCCGTTGGTCGAACGATTGTGCTGGCGCCGTCCCTGGATGGGGACTATGAGATTGAGGTGCCGCAGCTTTCACGTCGGCGTCATCGCAAGGAGGTCCTGCTGAATGATCTCAGCTATCGACTGAGTTGGAGCCAGAGCCGAGTATTTGCGGAACGAATGCTCTTCTTACAGAGATCCCGTAAGTTGATGTGAAAGACTATTGATCTGTTGCCCGAATCGGAGGGTCCCTCTGCTCGTGGTACGAATCTAGACCCCGCGTCCCCTTGCGACATGTTCTCATGTTTTCGGCACGAGGGTTGTTGTGCCCTTCCGAAATCGGAAGTCGAGGTACACGTCAGATCGTGCTTGTCACACATTCCTCATGTTGATGGCGATGCTGCTCTTTCGGAGCATGGTCCCCACGTGCTGAATGCGGACATTCGAGAAGCCGGGCCGATCTCGACACCTCCCCCGACCCACACCTTCCTCCGCACATTTCTCCCCGTTCGGAATTGACCCTATCACGCCTGTTGAAAGCTACTCCACCCTTGACACATCTACAAATTCGTTTTGAGGCAAAGATCGCAAACTGTTGCAAAAAATCAAGGAGGGCTAACATCTGGAACCAATTTTTTTTTCTTCCCATCAATTTAGTTGACGCCTACCGAAACAAGATGCGCAGCAGTATTCTGGCCGCTGGATCAGACCCGTCCGAGGTACCGGACCATTTTGACACTCGCTGCGGGAAACGACGATTTCTGCAGCGTTGTGCGCAGTCCAATGACGAGGGGGGTGTAGAGTCGGGGTCGGGGGCTGTGTCTCGTCGAGCGGTGGAGGAGATTGAGTAATGCGCCGCCGGCGAGGTGCATGTGACTTTGACGGGATGCGCTTGTTTGGTACCTTTGGATTGCCCTTGCCCTTGCACCATGAGATGTGAGGAGGAAGAAGAAGAAGAAGAAGAAGAAGAAGAAGAAGAAGAAGAAGAAGAAGAAGAAGAAGAAGCAGGAAGAGAAGAAAAAGGAGGAGAAGAAGAAAGAGAAGCAGTTATGATGGAACGAAAATGCGGGATGATGATCTGATGAATAATGATTACTATGACTACGACGATGATGGCACTCATGACTATGGCGGGACGACGACGACGATGATTTATGTTTACGAAGGATTGATATAGGTGCACTTTTGAATGCAATTTCAGTGAGAGTTACGAAGTATGATTGCAAAAATATGATCACAATCACTTGCAATTTACAAAACCGTATAGTCTGTCGCCGCCCCGAATAGAACAAGTGAGGACCAGGCCGTCAAATCACTGGAATTAGAACTACATAGTCCTTACTGTAGTACCGTCCCTTTCCCTCTACTCCTGCCACACCGTCCCGATCGCCCAGTGAAGTATCGGTGTACCTGCCAACCTTTCACGATGGAAGATAAGTTCCATGTGCGGAATGTGAATGTGCTTCTGCCGGCATCTATCTCGTGGCTTGACTCAAAGACTGCCGCCGGACTAGTCAATATTAATATGGTCACGTGGATGTCTCAGTCGTGCGGCGGCTGGCTCAGTCATGTGACCAGACGGGGTGAAATCGAGCGAAACCTGGGTCCTGACCCGATGGAAGTCGGACTCGGATTGGAAGGGAACCGACGGGACGGGTCACGGGACCGTGACCCTGTGACTGGCTGACTCAGCAGTGACCGATCTCAGGCAGCTTAGGTACTTACTAGACGGGAGCGGCCACCGGACGAGATCGAGTCCAGAGACTCTGGAGTTGGCTGTTGGAACTTGGGAGGTCCCGGTTTTAGTTTAGCAAGTAACCAAATCAGGATCCTCTGACGAGGACTGGGTTCTGTAGCTCGGCATCACTGAAACGATATTATACAGTTCCTTGAAGAAATATCCACTCGATGTAGTAAAGAAGGTAGTAGTCGCTATCGAACTATACGGAACCCTCCTCGTGAGCGACAATACTTCATGAAGTTCATGTACGTCTCTCGGAAATGATGAAATGCCCGAGTCCACGTGACGGAGGCTGCCGTGATAGAGTAAGGTAATGTTACCCTCATGGGCTCGGGGGCACAGACACTCGTCCTCGTCCTTCCCCCCACCGGACGGCTATTTTGGTCCCACTTTTGGCGCTCTCCCTTGACGTTATTCGAGAGACACCCCGGCTCCACTGTCGTCCGAGAACAGAGGATTCAGAAATCCAACACGAGCTCTGCTATACTGCACTACTGAGTACTAACTGCAGCTGCCGAGTCATCGAAATTCAGGGCCTCGGAGGCTCAGGTATCTCAGTAATCGCTCAGAGTACAACATGAATACATACTACATAGTAGCTACTAGTGGGGTAGTACACAGTACACACTCCAGCTGGAAAGATGAACTTTGCCGAAACAAAATCTCTCGGGACGGAGAAGTCTGCCATTCCCAAACAGGAAATTCATCCTCCTGAATCTGAAAACAACTGATCGTAAACGGAGGGCCAAAAGTAAATTTGTACACCTAATACAGTACACTGTACAGTAGTAGTAGGAGACTAGGAGTCTAAGAGAGCGCGTCACACTAGCACTACGCCTACAGATTTCCTTTGACGTTTCATCCTCGCATTATTGTTCTTCGTCACGTTTCTCCCAAGTCATCACTTCCCTTCCGGGTGCCGTCACGGGTCTAGTGGTCTTTCGAGATCGTCTGCCCACCTTCTTCATCTCATTCTTCTTGCTCCCCTCTTCCGATCAACATTGTCGCTCGCAAGTTACGTGGCCTCCTTTCAGATCTGCCAAAAGCACTTGACGCCAGAGTGGTGAGCATCAATTGCCCTCTCCCTTGTCATCTTTTCATCTTCTCATCCTCTCATTTCCTGGACCCTTTGTGTCCTCCATCTCGGTAAGTTTGGCCTCGACGGTCGAGTGTCCAGTGTCCATACTCCATAGTCCACCTTCTACCATCCGTTGCCCCATCCCGCCTCCTGCCCACCCCGGCCCAGTTGCTGCCGATCGGGTCTTGCTCCGGGGTGCTTTTGCTTGTGTGGCGGGTAACCAGTTGCTCCAGTGCTGCCGGCCTCGATTGCTTATTGCTCGATCGCTGGCTGCTCTATGGCTGGGTGCCTGATGCCTGATGCCCTGTGCATCATGGTCTTTCAACGCCGTGACACCTGCCCTGATCCACTCCCACTCCTGCGAGTTGCAACAGACTCTATTTCCAAACTCCATCAGATACGAACGGAAGCGAAGAAAAAAGAAGAGATGAGACGCTCAAGAGACTAGGCTTGCGCTCCGACTGACTGACTGCATCCGTCGTCAATTATAGTCCACATCAGCCTCCTTCAACCTTTACCCGTCCCAGCAGCACGCCCAATTTTTCCCGTCACTTCCACTTCCGGTTGACCCTGACGTGGGTTTCAGCACTAGTCTACGCCTCTTCTGTTGTTTTGGCCGACTCGCTCCATCGCAGCCGCCGTCTTTTGACTTTTCTTCGCCTCTCTCACTTCTTTGTTAAGACTTTCATCACGCTTGTTGCTTTCCTCGAAAATTATTCAACTCGTCGACGAGGTTTCATCAACCGGTCAAAAGGTACCTCGCATTTTTTTGTTGTACGGCCGACGCATCAAACCTGCACTCTGCCCCTGATACGCTACTCCTACTATCAGCGGCTGAGCAGAGACCACCCGCAAATTCGCAAAAAAAAGGTGCCCACTTCACATCAACCGTGGACGGCTCGTGGATCTGTTGTTGGACGGGGACCCTGTAATGCCGGTTTCCTAAACTTGGCTATTGTTACTCACTTACGTTTGGATCGCCCAGCGTCCGCTTGTTTTTTTTTCCTTTCCTGCTTCATTCCCTCAGTTTGGAGCGACAGCGGACCTGCGACCTACTCTCTTTCTTAATCTCCATTTCGAAATACCCATTCGAGAATTCGACGGTCGTCTCCGATCAGCAAAACTTGAGACTCCTCGGGACCTGAAAAGTTCCCCCCGTTACGTTGGCCTTGTTTTCCCCAGAACTCGTGGTAAAGACTCCCCTCTCTCTGCCCCCTCCCGAGGTCGGTCCGCCATTGTTTTGGGGGTCTCCATCCCGGCCGCTTGGTGGACGTGGTGCAAATGAACTACGACGACAATAATCGTCACGACCGTACCTCCGCAGCGCCACTGCATACTTTCCCGCAGGTCTTGCGCCAAAACTCCTCCGTCACACCCGGTGTTGACAATTTGGGCCCTTCTTCGGTCGGCGGCGGTATCAGTGGAATCGCCCTCGGCGTCGCCAACAGCCACGATCGCTTGAGTGGCATTGACGCAGTGCACGGCATGGATCACGATGGTTTCACCGGCCCTGCCGAGCGCGGGTATCACACCACCGGCTCGGACAATCCATACATCCCTTACAATCCGAATTTGAGTAGCGCAGAATCGCTGCGAGCCGGTCCGTCCTACGGCTCAAGCCTGGCCTTTGGCGGGGCTGGTGCCACCCCCGGCTACCAAACTCCATCTCATTCATCGTTACATTTGAGCGACACGAGCAGTCATCAGCGCAGCATGATGGAGCAGTTTCCAAGCGGGTATGGAGGCGGAGGACTGGTCGGTCTAGGACCGTATCAGCGACACTCACAATATAGCTCAGGCCCTGTGCCCGGCGAGATCAACCCTGAGGAAATTGCAGATGATGATGACGACCTCGATCCTCGAACGCGGAATGCGGCCGCGGCCGCGGCGAGAGGGGCAGCTGCCGGTGGTATGCTAGGGGGAATCTTCCATCGAAATGGACAGGCAGACCCCAACTACGGCCCCGTACCCAGCAGCGGGTTAGAGGCCGGAGTCCGCAATGGCGCAGCGCAGGAGAAAGCGTCCATCCGGGCGGCTGCGTCGAAGCGCAAGAAACGCGGGTTGATCGCGGGTCTTGTTCTCGCGCTCATTGTCTTGGGCGCCATCGTCGGTGGTGCGCTGGGTGGAACATTAGGCTCACAACACTCGCACTCATCATCAAATTCCCCTTCGTCCGATGCTGCGTCCGCGACGAGCGACACTGCTCGGAATGGAGATCTCAACAAGGACTCCCAAGAGATCAAGGCCTTGATGAACAATCCCGATCTGCATAAGGTTTTCCCGGGCATGGACTACACTCCTTGGGGAGTGCAGTATCCTCTGTGCTTAAAGTACCCGCCATCCCAGAACAATGTCACGCGCGACATGGCTGTCCTCTCTCAACTGACAAACACCGTCCGTCTGTATGGTACCGACTGCAATCAGACGGAAATGACCCTGCATGCCATCAAACAACTTGAATTGACCGACATGAAGCTTTGGCTAGGCGTTTGGATCGACACCAACAAGACCTCCACCACTCGTCAATTGGACCAGCTCTACAAAATCCTCGACGATACAAAAGACAAATCCATCTTCAAGGGAGTCATTGTGGGCAACGAGGCCCTGTACCGAGCCGGTCCTGACATCAAGACTGCAGAAAAGGTCTTGATCAGCTACATCCAAGACGTGACGGCGGAGCTCAAAAAGCGTAATCTGAATGACTTGCTCGTGGCCACGTCCGATCTGGGTGATAACTGGAACTCTGAATTGGTCGACGAGGTCGACGTGGTCATGTCCAACGTGCATCCGTTCTTCGCCGGTGTCAATGTCGACACTGCGGCCGCTTGGACGTGGGACTTTTGGCAAACTCATGACGTGAGCCTGACCAAAGGGACGTCCAAGAAACAAGTCATCTCCGAGGTGGGCTGGCCCAGCGGAGGTGGTAAGGATTGCGGTTCAAGTCCGGTCTGCAATTCCGACACGCCCGGTTCTGTGGCCAGCATCGACAACATGAATAAGTTCATGGGCGACTGGGTTTGTCAGGCTTTGGAGAATGGCACGGATTACTTTTGGTAAGTTGATTCTCGGCCCTGCCCTGGGGGCATGGGCGTGTCCACGGTCTTTCCAACACCCATCCCATCATCCAAGCACAAGCACTAACTGCGCTACTACTTTTAGGTTCGAGGCCTTTGATGAGCCCTGGAAAATCACCTACAACACGCCGGGCAAAGAATGGGAAGACAAGTGGGGTCTTATGGATCCCGCGCGCAAAATCAAGTCGGGGTTGAAGATTCCAGATTGCGGCGGCAAGACTGCCTCATAGACCTTCTAAGACTGACCTCCCTGCCCTTTGTTCCTGTTCCTCTTTTCTGGTCTTTGATGCATCTACTATCTATCCCGTCCCGCTCTGTCTATGACGGGAAGAATCACGATTGACATGAAGGTTCCCTCTACCGCCTGCCACGTCTAGCCTTTGTACATTGATTGCCCTCTTTTCTCCTGCTCACGTCACACTACCTTCATCTTCATGTCTATTCTTGATGTTCTCTGTTCCTTGCAATCATCATATTCGCCCCCCCTACCTTGTGTGTGTCTTATCTGTCTCTGCTGTCTCAGGTGGCTGCTGGCTGCCCACCATCAAGACATGGTTTCTGCATGGTCTTGTGCACTCCTTTGCGTTGCAAATGATTCTCCCAGCGAAATGTTAGTTCAAAACCCTCCTCGTTACATCCATCAATGAAAACCACCTCGCTGTTATTTCTCGAATATCCTTCTCCTTTCCTCCAGGACCATACGACAGAAGTATTTCTTGTCGCCTGTACTTTTCGAACCTGTTGCGTACACTATTTGACCTGTTTGCACCCGGTGGCAACGGTTGGGTGAGTATTGAGAGATGGGGAGCTTCACTGATGATCTGGTCCAGCAATTAGTTTCAGTCTTCTACTGTGCTTGGTCTCAATATGTCCTGTTACCCTGTAACATCAACATTGTCTGATGACGACCTCCGATCTGTGCCGATCCTACTCGGACATAGCTTTCTCCCCGTCGCAGAACACGCGACCCCACTGATATTGGCCACAGCTAGTACCCTGATGAGCATATGGTCTGAATATGGTCCGACCATTCCCGCTGCTTTCCTGCCGTTCTTAAGCCTCGTCGCTCGTCGCTCACATTGTCCTTCGCGTTGTACAGAGACGACACAATTCAACCGCGCTATCCAGGAAGGGAAAAGACCGCCTGAATTCCTCAGCACGAAGCTCATTATGGACCGATACAGAGAGCGAACGCGCGAGCAAGAGAAGATCATCTCCGCGTGTCATCATCATCACTCGCAAGAGTCTTGAATGACGACTCACCACTCAGGAGTTGGAGTTAATGAACATCGATATTCGATGGGCCGGACATAGAATAAAATCTCGTTGGAGCTAATCACATGGTGGATGAGTTCAATTGAGCCCGCTTATGTGGCCGCGCGGGGGGATATTCACGGATACTGGCCCAGCGCCTGGAAAGGAGTCACTTTTTCCATTCAGCTTCGACGTTCCCTTGACCCAATTGCAATGGACTACTTTCCGTTGGTCACGGGTGGTTCATGGAATTCCTGAGATTAGGTTGTCTGCGGAGTCCACGATCTACTGCTATGTCACCAGTCGGATTGCGGAATTGCGGCTGAGCAGACTAACATATGCGCAGAACCCTGCTGGCAAGTAGGGACGATCGGCGACATGGGCTGTGTAACATGACATTGGGAGTGGGGGGTTTGTTGATCCTGGGCTCTTTCTATGCAGATGAAGTCCCTCGGCCTAGGTCCTATCGTCAACCGTGTCTCGGTTTGGGTCAACTACCGGAGGGCCCAACAGCGGCTGGAATAGTCCCCGGGACTGTAGTCGGTACTTGGAACCTGGGGGGTCCACTGGCCCTGATTTGCCGCTATGTTACCCTTCTACGGGATGGTTAGGGCTACCAATGTAAGAAGAAGTTAGGGAAAGTCTGACGGTAAGGGAGAAAGGGTGTGAGTTCCACTTGGACATCTTCGGTAATGCCCACTTGTTTCCGTGCATCCACCCTAGTTAGTCAATATCATCGACAAGGAGATCAAATCAAAGTCGCACCCTTATCCCTGCAGATGGGGATACGTCGGCGAGGCTTCCAAGGAAATTCAAGTGCCATCTGTCACAGGCAGGACAAAAACTGGAGAAGCTGCACCCATGATTTCATTGTCATTACGACTGTGAAATCCCCGCTTGAAGGCGCAAACGAGATAGCATCTTTCAAGGCCGCGAAATGTACCAAGTCAGCATACACCCCGTGGAGGCCAAGCTCCTCGCCTCGGGCGACAAAGGCCCCGAGGTTGCCGAGATCTCCGTGGTGGAAAAGACGCTCACACCAGGAACCCGGTGCGCAACTCCGCTTGGCTTCTCCGAGATATAATCTTGGAGTAAAAGTGCCGTCATTCAGCAAAAACAACTGGCACGTGGACTACAAACCCTACGCCAACGCGGCTGGCCTGAAGACGGACTCGCGTGGGTTCCACTTTGTATCCCCTAGCTTTGCTCTTTGGATTATGCATCAGCTAGTCCCGTTGGCAATTGGTGCCTGGGTGTATATCCCGGCCGAGGAGCAGTTACAAGCCAAGATTGAGCGTTCGATCCTTCGAACGTAGGCGAGCTGGCTGAATATGACTCCTTCGGCGGCTCGGACCATCGATCCAGCACGGGTCTCCTGTGTGGAAGGAGTCTTTTACCATGCGAGTCAATTCACGGACGTGACATTTCCGTCTGGAAGAGTAGTGGTATGATGGCCCTGAGCTGTTATGGACAGTTGGAGAACTCCAAAGCCAGCATGATCCGCCCATTGAGGGAGGTCGCCGACTCGCCCAGCATCGGCTTTCCGTTCTACGGCGTGGGTTGGATTGTCGACCCCGACGACATCAATCGCAGCACTGGCTGAGAATCATGACGAAAGTACCACGTGTTGCGACCTTGCTAGCGCAGAGCCCATCCCGAGCTACGGTCCTTTCTCGACGAGGTACGTCGTGATGGCCTCCCTGGATTCTCTCTGCAGGCAGGTGGGCGAGAACTGACATGAAAACCAAGTGACCGCCCCCCTGACCACAATGAATGAATGAATGTCCGCTTATAGATGCCGGCTCTGATTTCAGTGGGCCTAGGCCAGCACTCGTATTCTTCGAGCGGCAATGATCCAGATAAGATGGCCGTCGACGGCGTTGGATTTTATCTAGATCAAGATTCGTGCTGGGTATTGGTGGCGTGAGTAATGTATCGTGCATCGGCCAGAGTGATCGTTGATCATTTGTAAATGCGCGATTCATGCTTGGCCTAGCTTTCCTTGCTCTCATCATCATCATGTTCGTGGTCACCGTCATTGTCCCGATAATATAGTCTTGTCCTCCAGAAAGCATGTTCGGATACCTCGAACGGCATCAGGCGAATCGAGCTCATCTTGTCCGCAAAATTCTGGATAGTTTCTGAATTTGTGTCCTCCAGAGGCCCGCCAAACACCATGGACGGATTGAATGTGAGCAGTTGCTCTAAATGCTTTTTTTCTGCACCAGGGCAGAATAGCAGTGTCTGTGGGGTGATCAGGCTGAATGCGGCTGGGTGAGATATCACGGTGATTCCTAGGGAGGAGAAAAGAGCGGTATCGAGAGTGTTGAAGACGGGGTCTTGTGCGTAAATTGGGATGGCTTCTGAGAGTGATACTGACATCCGTGTTAGTCTTCTTCAGAGCAAGAGAGAGAATCGAAGAATCACGAACGAGATATTTGCGACGATACGCTTTCCAAAGCAGCCAGTTGATACATCGATACGCTTCGACGATCAACCCATCCACCACGCAGAAATCCGCTCGGACTCCCCAACCCTACACAGACGACTTTGTCGACATGAAGGTGCCTTGTATCCGATGCGTTGCCCTGTTCAGTACGCCCACTGTCCATTTTTATATCTCGCATTTGATACGACGCGTCTACAATGCGTTCGACGAGCCGAGCTTGTAACCGTGTCCATGTCTCTGAATCTTTCCATCTCTCGCGGTGCTCTCGATATTGAGCCTGTAGTCCCTCGAGCGTCAATCTCCCTGGTGCCTCTGCTGGAGTGAAGGTTGGCTCTTGACCATCGATCTCCTCAATTGAGGTCTGCTCGTGCGACTGCAATTGCGACTGGGTTCCGCGAAGTGTGCGTCGCACATTATTACTCGAAGTAACATGTGTCCAGCCGTCGTCATCGACGACTTGCAGCCGTTTTTGAGGTGTTTGAGTTGAGGGACGCTTTTTGCGAGACGTGTGAGGCATGGTTCCTTGTCGTCTTTTAGTTTGTTGCACTCGCAGTCCCTCCGGTATTGCAGTCAAGAAAATTAAAGACCGTCCTATTTCATACAGCTTTTTTTTAAAGATGGGGGGAAAGCTTATCAGGGTGGTTATCGATAAGATGGTAGATAAACCTAGCGATCGGTTGATGGCCGGACTACCAATTCGTACGACTATGAGGTAGTTCAATGCTATGCAGTATGCTGAATGCTCTACTACAACATGTATGAGTTCCTGTGCAGGTTCTATATATAGGGCCAGAGGGAACAATCTTAGTACGGGCACGACAGCAGTAGTATTGTCTCTAGCCTCAGTCGCATGGATCATTGGGAAGGTAGGTAAACACTGAAACCGCTGTCATAGGTAGGTATTGTCGCACCACGGAACAGTCATCAACTACCCAACAGGTACTTAGTGCCACCCGTGGATATATCTATATGTATTCTGTGTAGAGCTCCTTTCTGTGATGACAGGTTGCTATACTCGTGCTCAACCTCATTCCATGGAGTTTCTGACTCGAAAGCGACTACTTTTCAATACATATGCGTGCTCTGCATCAAGCACTCAACAAGCCGTTGTGATACGCAAAATCACTAGGTCTAGCGTCCTTCCCAACCCAGTCATTGAATCCTATTTGCTTCCTCCTTGCTCCATGAACTTTGTGTCGGAAAGCCGTGAGAACACCCATCAACAACCGGACCTCACCCGAATAGCCCGGCACTGTTCTCATCACACCTTTAGGTACATTATCACCAACTTGCAGAGACAAGCGCCGCAGGAGCTAGGTACGAAGTTCTCATGCAATTTCTCCACTCTCACTGTTGGAATGATTCTGTTCGACCGGTCCTTCGTCTCGTGTCTCTGGCAGCACTCGACCCTGAGACTGTGAATATGGCCACCCGTTAGCGTCCTCCCACGGCGCTTGGAGCTTGGCCGACTCCGCCAATCACATGTATCAACTGGGTGATGGCACTTGCAGAGCTGCAGGAGACTCCACCAGCCGACTGCACAGGCTTGAAGCATCCCCGTCCGCTGGTGTTCCGCATCGCGACCGTCCTCCACTCAAGTGCTGTGCAACCTGCAGTCACTGTCACATTCCAATCGGTGCGGACTACGGCTCGCTCGTCTCGCGCCAAACATGGCCCGCACCATGCTGGCGATGGCGAAAACTCTCCCCGCCCTCAAAAAGGGAGCTACCGTCAGCCTTCGACCGTGCGATCGGAGGCTTATCTTCCTCGGTCCTTGAACAGATCTTCTTCTCTTCTGCGCTGATCTGAGATTCATTGCGCGCCATTGAGTTCTGACATACCGTCGTGCCCGGGCGATGTTACAAGTATAACGGGACCAAAAACTGTTACCACCGATCCGAAAAGCATCTCCAGTACAAGCGGCTGTGCCCTGAGCTGGAAGGTCATTTGCTAAGAAAGCAGCAACAAGAGTCCTTCGACATTGGTGCTGTTCAGCATTGCATCAGTCTGCGCAGACCGTTATTTTGCTCTCCCCTGTTCATCTCTCTTCTTTTCCACATTTCTCAAGATGTCTCTCCAACAATTATCCTGGCGATGGATGGCCCTAGTCGCCATATCGTGGACAGCCATCGCTCAGGCGCACAGCATCATCACCTACCCCGGTTATCGAGGAGACAACCTCCACACAAACGGAACAGTGGCACAAGCAAATGGACTTGGAATCGCATATGACCCCGTCAACGGGTCACTCTACTACCCCTACGGAATGGAGTGGGCCTATCCATGTAAGTCTAGTGCAAGATCACCTTCTCCAGGAGGTCAGCAACACCGCAACATTTTCTAATCTTCGTGTTCTGGAAACTTGAAGGTGGCGGTATGCCCACATCGAAAAACCGCACGTACTGGCCTATCGGTGGTGGTGCTGTCGCCGTCCAGCCCGGTTGGTTCCAGGGTCACTCGACGGCCCTGATCTATATCAACATGGGCTTTGGCGAGGTCCCCGAGAACATGAGCCACCCGGTTGTGCCACCCTTCCAAATCGTTGGCCCTACAAACGATCCTTATCCAGGGACCATCTGCTTGACGCAGATCCCTATTCCGCAAGGAATCAATGTCAAGGTGGGCGACAAGGCGACCATCCAGGTCGTCGAAGCGGCAAAACACGGCGCTGCTTTGTACAACGTGAGTGAATCCCTGCTGCCCGGATGACCGGATTCACCAAGCAAGAAGCAAAATTCTGACCAGAGTGTGACTCTTATGATACGCGCAGTGTGTCGATATCATCTTTGCCGAAAATGGAGACTCGAAGATCAAAGAAGTCACGGCCGACAACTGTTTTAACTCGAGCGATATCGGCTTCCAATATATGTACACCACAACAGGGATTGGGTCTGGAGCCGAGATGCTCCAACCTTTGAGAGGGATGTGGCTTGCATTTATACCATTGTTGTTGTCGCTATCGTTCTTGTAGATCCTACAACGTCTGCTATCGAATACCTCGTGCTCTGCTTTGCTTCATGTACTGCATCTTTATGTATGCTATTGTTTTGATTTGCACATACCCATATTTCGACCGCAATGTGTCGAGCAATAAAGCATGATAATACAAAACAACCATTATCCTCGTAATTCTGAGGATTAGATAAGTTCATCAGGAAGCTGACACAATACGTGTCGTACCGGAAGACAAATTGTGATTGGGTCAGGTAGACTTGCTTAATCTTATATCAAGCTGTCCTGATACGCCCGGTCATGCAAAGAATTCACGAGTTACTCCAACCTTACTACACTAATGCGGGATTGGCGCCCGGCCTACCTATTCTTACTAATTTACTGCCCGAGAATGCTTTACCTACGGGAGGCACGTCTGAGACATGATCGATAGCCCTCTTGAGCTGATCACTGTTACACCTCACCTCAGCAGCCAGCCAAAGCTATGAATGAGCGTATGCGTTGCGACAGACAGGGGTGTTACAGACTTCTCTCGGCTTCACTAGTGAGAATGACATGAGGGCTTTTGTAAATCCAACAGTATCGTTCACTTTGGGCCGTTCAAGCAGATATCACGACAAATTCTTCAAGTACACGCTTTCATCAATATGACAGACATGGGTATCACGCATGAATCCGACAATGCTCCACCAACTCCTCGCGCAAAGACATTTCACACTTCACGATTTAACAGACGCACAACGGAAATCCCAACACACGTTGTCTACATTCAGACAAGATCACATCACCACAACGACCAGTCAGTCACATTGATCAATGACCAGGCATATCCCAAACACCGACTCGACAACATCCATGCTCATCCAGATCTTCTCAACTTTTCAAGCGGTACGAGTCATGTTGAGCACAAGATAGCCTTCGATATCGCCCAGGTCAGGCTTGTGCAATGTTCGACTAGCCACGAGCCACTTGTCGATCCAGCGCTTCTGCTCCATGATTCTCAGGGCGAGAACCGCATTGTCTGGTTCCCGCAGAAGTCGAACGGCTCCACGCATGCGAGCAATGATCTCCTTCTCCATAATCGCATTCATCATTCCTTCCTCCTCGAGCAAGAGCCCAATCATGGACTCGTAGAAGAGGCGCGACATCAAGGGCATGAAAAGTTCCTTGGCGGCCTCGCGGAGGACCGGGTCTGCGATGATCCCACTCGGTCCATGGCCATCACGTCGAGGGTAGGCAAAATCCATACCCTGGGTCAGGAAATTGAGACCGCGAATCAGTTTGCGGCGGATCTCACTCAGCTCATGGAAGGCGGTGCCGGGGGCACAAGCAACACATTTGCAGGTGAATTTCAACAGTCTGTGACGTTGCTCCATCTGCATGCTCTCAAAGTCCGCACAGTATGAGAACATGATCTCCTCGCCCGGCTGGATGTCCTTGGTAGCGTAGCAGCTGATGTACTTTCCCTCGTTCTGGGGAATGTAGGCGTTGGCGACGCAGGCATGGTTAAGGCGGGACAGGAAGACGAAGAACCCAAGATGGTGAGATCGGGTGGGTAAACCAAGCTCATTGGGCACATTCGCAAGGCGGAAGTAATTCTTGATGAAGACGTCGGTAACTTTGTCATCGCCCTCGAGGGCAGCAGCTTTGACGATGAGGTTGAAGGTTTCCTTGTCTTGGGCAGAGAGCTGTCGGACTTCCCAAAGAATAGTGTAGTCGTTCACCTGCTGAGGCCCGCGAGGCTGCAGCGTGAAGAGTGCCTGTTCTCGGTAAATCAGGGAGCCTTTAGCGATGAAACGAGTCGCAAAACCACCCCAGCCGTGATCACCGGAAGGCTTGAGCTCATACGGGGCCGATTCCGGGATCTTGAGGCGAAGGTACGCTACAGATAGAAATGAGTATGTCAGTCATGGAGGATATTGGAAATGCGCTGGTAATGATCGCTCACGATGGGTTTCATCCTTGGCTTTATCCATCTTGATACCAGATGTAGGCTTTAAGTGCGTAGAGAAAGGCTTTGTGACGAAAGATTCGTTTTTGCGACGAAAGACTTGTGTTGTGACGAAAGAAAAAGGGACCAGGCAGAATAAAGATGACTTTGGTTTGTTGTGGGCACATGGGCCAAGTGCACTAGATAGTTCATTCTAGGTAGACGCGTCTCGTGTCACTGATCGTAACAAACAAATGAGTCTGGAAAAGTTACATTTAAGCTGGCAGTAAAAATAGAAGACTAAACAAGTCTCACATGAAAACCCCCTTCTTCTTTTCCAGAGTCCGATGATCTGGGATATTACGACTTCGACTTTCTTCGACATCGACGACGACGATAATGACGACACTATGTCTTCGTTCTCAGCTTTCTCTTCACCATGATCATTGCGATTGTGAGATATAATATCTTCAAAGTCATCAAATGATATCTAAGAGAGGATTGAATGACTGGCACTCAAGAGTTCTGTGCTTTAATTCTTTGATCCGAAGTGAGGTGGCATTAAGCGAGAGTAGTATATTCAACATTGAAGCGAGAGCCTCAAGATCTGAGTACGAAAACCTTCGTAATACATCAAACACGGATTACGGTGCCGACATCGTTTCGAGGACGATACCAGTCACCTCAACTCCTCGACCAAATCGATAATTGTTTGCACCACTGCATCCGGCGCCTCTTGGGGAACCCAGTGTCCAACGCCATCAAGCAAACGAAGTATTCGGAACGCGGAACACACCTCGCCACGGGTCATCTTCTCTAAAGCCCCCGGCACTTGATAGATACCCCAGTCTTGTTTGCCAGAGATAAATGCGCAAGGACACTCAATCTTCTTACCGGCGAAGATATCGCAGTCCCGCATATAGCGACCTTCTGGTGCAGTACGCACACGGTACCAATTCAACCCACCTCGGAAGCCTGTGCGGATATATTCGTCAACATACACAGCCAGTTCTTCGTCTGGGAGCCATGAGTGGGAGCTCGTGCCCTGTGTTGGTTCATCAACCATGTCTCGGTCCACCGTCTCAGGCATGGTGCAGTCTAGAGGCATGATATAGTATCCAGGCATCTTGATCAACTCTTCAGCAGTCCAGCTCTTCAGCGGCACGGGATCATTCCTGGACCAAGACGCACTTTTCAGATGGAAATACCCACGCAGAAAGTGGTGCATGTGATCTCTCGGCAGACAGGACATGTCTCGATTTGCCTCTGGAGTCGAGTAGTACCATTGATAATGCTTACGGCCCCTTTCAGCCAGTGCGGCGTGTATATCTGGCGCGGTCTCCCGCGATGCATTTCTACCGTCATCACTCTCTCTATCAGCAGTGTTGAAAGGCAGGGTTGGACTGCCATTGAACGGATGGCTCATTAGCACCACACTGCGAAAGAAGTCTGGACGGCTTAGAGCGCACATGGAGGCTGACATTGCTCCGCAGTCATGCCCCACAACGCACTGCACAGAGCGATAGCCCAATGCATGCACCAGCACGATTACATCGCGTACCAAGTTGGTCATTGAGAACGACATCAGATTTACATCGTGGTATTCGTGTGAATCCCAACCGGTGGTTCGTCCAAACCCCCGTTGATCAGGAGCCACAGCATAGAAGCCGGCAGCGGCCAGCCGAGGAAGAACTCGGCGCCATGAGTATGCTATCTCCGGAAAGCCGTGTAAAAGGACGATCAAAGGACGGTCGTGAGATGGTGTTGCTCCAGCCTCAAGAATGTGGAACGTGAGGTCTTGCGTTCTGATTAGACGGCTGGACACACCATCCGAAAGGGGCAGCTGGGGCAGTGGCTGTGTCTCCTGCGAGGGAGAAGCTGCACTTCTCAGGGGCGGCATGGAGGATGTGCTTTGCTGAAGATCGAGGACCTGAACCCAATTCGGAGAAAGCAGTAGAGTAGTTACCGAATCAGCGGAACTCGATTGAAGCCAAGCGGAGACAAGTGGAGTAGACCCAGAGATAGAGTCAAGCACCGTGGATCTCGGATGGTGATGATGTAAACGAAGCTGTAGGTAATAACCATCGTCAGAAAGGAACCCACGCAGATTTTAAGACTGTGAAACTGAGGCACCGACGTGACAAAGTAGGTCGAGCGTTCCTCTGCGACTGTGCGAGCTAATGCACTTGGAGTTACGGCGTTCCACCGCGCTGGTCTTGGTGGTGGAGTCCCAAACAACGAACAAGGCTTGTAGAAGCACAATCTGTGTCGATCGGAAACCCTAGAGTCAGATCTGAACACCGACCCAGTTTATGTTCATCGAACGATGACCCTTGTTTTGAAGATCTTCCTTTCCTGTGTTCACCCCATGGATATGTCCATCTCGTCACCTTTCATCAAAAGCTGGCATTGGCCGGAAGACTCGGTGGTATCACAGCCTGATCATTGACTTTAGAGTTTGGTAGGTTCAGAATCGTGCGCTGGTGGATGTGTGCGGGAGGCGTAACTCCCCCTCCATCGTCATCCGTGGGCCGTGACAAACCCGGCAAGTCACTTTTTGAGGCGATCGACGGCCACTTGCACAATGGCCTCGCGAAGAAATGAGTATCTCGAGAAGCTTCCGCGGTCCAGCGAGTGATATTAGTACTTTGTGTATTCGGTATATATTGTCGCCCATGTCACGGATTGAACATGGTAGAGGGTGACAGTTGAAGCTGAAAGTTGTACAGTGGAAAGTCTGGCCCATGTGGGCCGAAATGGCTATCAGCAGTGCGGCGGGTACCTGAAGGTTGAGGCACTCCAGTCATGACGCAAGTTTACCAGCCGCCCCGAACTTCTCACCGTCCCACGGCTCTTCCTCCACATGTAACATTGGCGGTCTTGCATACTACCACTTCCCTTTTCTCTGCTCTCGTGTTCTCCTTCACCAACCTACGAGAGATCTTTTCAAAATTTGAAGCAGGATCTGCTGCCTTATCTAATCCTAATTGGGGTGTTTCGGTCATCTCTCGCTCACTCTTTTGCGTCTTGCCTTTGTCACTTGCGTCTTCGTCCACTTTACCTGATAGCGCCGGGGCCAGGTCATGCTTTCAATCTAAGGAACCCACCTGCTTAGGAACATATTGCTTTTGGTTTGGTGTCATATCTCTCGAACCCGGCTCGCAACGCCTTCAACCTTCATTGGAAACGTGCATGATTTTGTGGAACTAGCACGTTAAATACTGCTCGTTACAACGATCGATAGTGACCGACCGAGAACCGTCTCATCTTGAACAGGCCTTTACCTGCGGCTATCTCCGCCAAAATGTTCAGTCGGCGCAAAAGGAGTCGGAGCTCAACTCGGCGTCAGGTAGGTCGATCACATTGCTTCCTATTAAATCTCTATCCGTGAGAATTCGTTCCTGCGCTCTCCCCGCTCGAAGTTGAAGACTAACCAGGGCGTCACATCGTTCTCAGCCACTGTCCGGGCCGCCTCCGTCTCAATCCGCTCAAACTGCTGCCAGCCATGCGTTTCTCAACTCCAATCCTGGCTCCAACCTGTCTTCTGCGGCAGCGGCCGCTGCCTTGCGCTCTATGACACCCACCCCAACAGCAGTTGAGAATGTTCAGACCAGGCGGATGGCCCAGCGGCAGGGGGTGGCACCATCGCCACCCAATGTACCTACCAGTCGTCGATCCGCCAGTGTAAGCACGCCGCTCCGTCGATCGAACAGCTCGAGCTCTATGACAGCAAGAACATTTCGAGAAAACTCCCCGCATCGCCCATCGACCAGCTCCGGGCCGACCGATCGGCGTCATGTCCCGGTCGACGTGCCTCCACTGCCCTCTGTGCCGGCCAAATTTGCATCTCAGTCGGGTTCAACCCGTCGTTCTGTCTCCATGGACCCATTGACAAGATCTTCCACCGTCTCCTCGAACCCAGCCGCCTTGGCCGCCTCTGCCGCTTCTCCCCGGCGACTTCGAGTGCAGACGGACCAAGGCCCACCCAGCAGCCCGTCAAGTCAACACTCAACGCATAATCGTGTGGTCAGTCTTGGGGCACTGTCGGAAATAGATCGGCCGAGCAGTCGAAATTCCATCAATTTTTCTTACCCACGAGGTTCACGGCCGACTTCGCCAACACCGACATCACCCACGCAAAGCTTTTCTAGCTCCGGCTCCAGTATCAAGCCCATCCGCGAAAAGCCGAAGAGCGCGCCTGCCGCGCAGGATGTTGTCCGTGATAGACCGAGCCTGCCGACTTCTGAGCTACCGACTGAAAACCAAGGTGGTTCTCAGGCAACCACATCGTCAAGTCGGCCGGAGGAAATTGCTGCCGGTGCTTCCAGTCCCGCCACACAGCCTTCATATACTCAATCCAATGGTTCTGTGAAACAGGCGGAACGTGTTGACCAGGCTATGGCATCCCCAAGCACGCAGAAACAGCACCCTCAGCAGTCGATGCCATCGATTGACACAGGTTTCGAGAACCCACAACCACACACCTCGCCCCGGGCTGTGCTTGTCCGCATGCCATCGACTGTAAAGGAAGAAACCGAGCCAAGAGATGACGAGGCCGATCCGTTCATCACAAAGGGAACTGATTCTCTCCATCAGACTGCACCCGTGCCTGGCGCGCAGAAACAGTCTCAGTCGATGCAGAAGTCGTCCCCTCCATCTTCACCAAATGCTCCTCGCGATAGTTCTCTCCACTCGGACGATGTTACCAAGGATTCGCACAGTCCTGGCAGATCAGCACGCTTCTCGACATACCTCCCCGTGGCGAGTGCCGGTACCCAGCTCCATGAGCCACCTCCACGGTCCGTGTCACCTGGCAAGTCGGCATTGAAGAATTCTCGTGGCACCTCCTTGTCCCCAGATCGAGGCCATGGCAGTGGTCGCATAATTCAACCGCCGAGCGAGATATCAGATGGCACATCGATCGCATCCGACGAAGGACTAAAGAACAGTATCAAGAAACGCCCAGGGAAAGTGAGCTTCGATGAGGAGGCAGAAGTGGTCGGTGTTGCAGCGAGCCCTCCAACGTCACCTGAGGAATATACTGCCGACCCTCTGCCAATCAAAGCCAAATCACGTATGAGCTGGCTTGGCGTCGGCAAGAAACGTGCATCGTCATCTGAACACGGCACCGGGAGCAATGAATATTATGATGTTATCACTCCTCGACAGGCACTTCCTTCTTTCGGCAGTGTTCGCAGTACCCGTCCGAGCAATGTACCTACGCCGGCTGCACCTCAATTCAGCGACAATGAGTCGTCTAGCTCCTCTGATGAAGATGCTGCGATTTCGAAATCATATTTGGCCAATCCTCAGCTAATTTCCGATGGGGGAACTCAGGCTGAGAGTCAGGCTCGCAATGTCTCTGCATTGGAAAATCTATCCGTTACTGGAAGCTCTGCGCTGTACCAGCCGGGGCTTGGGCATAAGAATGAGGCAAAAACTGATCCTTTGACGGGATTCCCTGAGAAATCATCATCATCGATCGATACGCCTGTCAAAATTCACGTCCCACCAGCCATCGCCATTGAGCCAGCTACACCGCCGGTAGAAACAGATCAGCCCGGATTTGGGAGCGCCACAAGCCTGAACCAACGTAAAGTGGTTGAAAGCCACCAGTCTCCCTCTTCAGCTGCGCCAAACGTTCATGAATCCGACGATGAATCCAGCGACAGTGTGTACAGTGATGCACCGGAGGATCTGGACGGCGATGGGTTTGGATCGATCAATGCTATCGTTGACAGCCCCTCAGTGCCCCATTCGCCTGTCTCGCCAACCCACAACGATTCCGAAAGGTCAGCTGTTAGAAGAGACATTGCTGCGGACGAGCGACTGCAAAATGCCTCTTACTACATGCAGGACCAGAGTCGGCCGTTTACCCCGACGCAAATTTCGGGGCAAAGCCAGATGAAGGATTCCCCCACCAATCTCACCTCTTCCGGGTCAAATCATACGGGTCCGCTGCAAGCCGCCAAAGAATTGGAGCCGTCCTCTTCAATCCAGAGTGCCCTTCCTGACGCGGGTCTCGAAAAGCCATCTCGACCTGTGTCTGGTGTCGGTACCGCTAAATCTCAAGTCAATACTTCCTACGCCAAGGCCCCTAACGGCGGACCGGCCACCCAAAGGCCTGCATCTCTTGGACCAGCTTTCCAAATGAAAAAGCAGACTGGGAGCACGGGCAGTCGAATTTCCATGCACCGTACCATGTCCAACGGCAGTGACTCGTCGAGCAGCTTCAAGCGTGGCAAATCCGGTGCACGAAGTGATGGCGCGTTTGCAATGAGACGGACTATGAGAGGCAGTGCCATGCGACCTCAAGAATCACCCACCGTTGCGCGGCCAGAGTCTCCGGACGACTGGCGACCTACCTCCTCTCAATCGGGCAACGGCACCATGCGAAAGTCTTTACGTGGTCCCGGAAAAGCGAGTGAAAAAACGTCGTTCTTCTCGACGAACAACAAGGGCGCTCGTGGTCAAGCGTCAAAAGGGGCTCCAGCTTCAAAGTCTCTGCGCAGATCGCGGTTTGTCGATTCAGATGACGAGGCAGATGCCGCTCCGTCTCATACTTTCCGCAGCCGATTTGCCGATTCAAGCGACGAAGACGAGCCGGTCAACAACACAATGCGGCCCGTTCGTGGAATTCCGCGCCGACAAGGCATGAGAGATGGTGACTCTACCGATCTTGAGGACAGCTCCGAGGACGAGCGTCGGCCGCAGGTGCCAGTGGCACGTGTGCAAAAGCCAAGCCCCGCGGTACCCTCGACACGCGACAAGGCGGCTCCCAACATGTCGGGTCTCGCTGCCGTGGCTAAGCAGCGGGGCATGAGTCAAAGAGAATTGGAGGAGTTTATGATGTCATCTCCTCGAAGCCGGAAGCCCGGTTTCCTGACTCGCATCGGCTTGAAGAAGTCGAAGCACCCAGAAAATCGCGTTCTTGGGGCGGACACGGCAGACCCCGCTCATGGAGAGGCACCACCGGGGCGAACGCGATTGAAACGCGAGCCTGCTCGCGTTGACTCGTATAATGATGGCACGAATGGCAACCAAGCCGCCAAGACCACCGAGGCGGCTGAAAGACAGGAGCCAATTGCATCACCCCGACCTACCCGGCGACTATCCAAGCGACATACCACAGACGGAAGTCAATGGCCACTGCCTGTTGATGCACAGTCCCCATTGCCTCGTCCAGTGCCAGCCCACAGTCAAAGCCACTCTGTAGTACCCGCCCCGGAGACAGTGGCCGAGGGCAACGGGCAACCCCTGGCTAAGGTTGGCGAGAGATCCGGCACGATTCCGCCAATTCAGGAAGAGTCGGAACCTGCCCAGCTCAATGGAGTCGGCCCGGAGCTTGGTAGTCGAGGTGCCCAAGTACCAGATCCAGCTATGACAGAACAGAGTGGCCCATCAGCTCGAGACGTGGTGATCAGTGGTTCTGGGCGTAAGAAGCGATTCCCTTTCATACGCAAAGCCTTTGGTCTGCGTGGATAATACGATGATTCTCCCTGATTCCGTCGACGTCGATATGACTCGCCTTCCCTTCAAAAGGACCCGTTCATTTTCCCTCTTTTCCCAGCATGTTCACCGGATATCCTTGCCTTTCTTTACAGGTCTATATGATCATTCTTCTGTATAATATACCATGCTGTCGCGTGGGAGGCACCCACTGGAGCCTCTATGCTCTACCTAGTAATGTTGATAGATCTAATTGATAATGACCGATATTGGGTTGTCTATGATCTTTCCCGATTAGCATATGATGGTGTTTTGTGTAACTCGCCATCATTGAAGGTTGTAAACCTCCTTGTAGGGTACAGCACAGTCGCCTTGCCTTCGGGCTCTTCAGTCAGATTTCCATCGCTGTCATCTACTGCCAATGTCTGTCTACCAAGCTCGGTATGTAGAAACACCTATCTTCCGTGAAATAATCTGGCGAATAGGCCACACTCCACTTACCCAGGTAGCCAGAAGCCAACCACCTCATCAATTTTTCAGCATTGGCCATTCAACATCACTTCCTGGTGCCGCATACATCCTCGAGAGCTGTGACCTACATCACCGATCAGTATGTATGCAGCGGAAGTCCCCGGTGGGGCAGTGTGAGAAGTACAGTCGGGCACGCCTTGAAGCTTGGGGACTCAGTAGTACTAGACAGAAGCTTTAGCTACTGGCTAGTCCGGCAGAAGCACTTTCGGTTGGCTGCTGGCGGGATTTGGTCTCATACAGAGTCCATGTGTAACCTACCTAAGGTACCAACTTCGCACAACTGGACTTCCGGGATCATGAATCAGCAACCTTGAACCTGGGAAACCAAGCTAAGTCTGTACCACTACCTACAACTACTGGATGGCCTTAGAACCGGGAAGCTTGGCTTGTGAAGTGGCACTAGTACCATACACACTACACACTACACAGAGTGTACCACTACCTAGTACCTACTGTCTGAATTTATCGCCAGCCGACAATGGTCGAGGGTTTCACCTCGGTAAAGGCACCCAGTCATGTTGAAAAATGCACGCGCCGTGCGGAATTGGCGCCGAGTTGACCACATCAGAGCCGAAGGTATTCGACCAGATCTGTCTGAATCACATGGAGCAAATTATGTGCAACAGGCGAGACAGTGCATCTAACACTGAAGACTTGCACGGTCCTTACTCCGTACAGTTTTCAGGCGAGGAAGTGGTACTATAAGTGGGTGATACAAATCGACGACCTCAGGCGCTTTCTATTTCGAGAAGGGTCTTGTCTCCGATTGTGCCAGCCACTTGACGACCATGAAACACATTTGCATCTTCTCGATCAGTTTGGGCAGTCTAGATGGCTGTGCGTACTGCGTACAACGCAGTGCATGTCTGTCTGCAGGGTGGGCTGATGCTCACGTTCTAGATTATACCGAGTCTGAGGAGGAGGCTGGGGTTGGGTTGGGAGTGGAGTATGTATGTAGGTAGTATCAATTGTACCTCAGGCGTGTCGTGACCCTTTTATCGGTTCTTTCAAGACGACTCTTCAATTGATTGATCGGAGTACACGCTGGGTCTTCCGGGAGCAGTCCTGAGGCTAGCCAGACGAACCCGATTTTCGATAGATTAGAGTCGACTGATCGCGATCAGTTCTGGTGGCGGGAACCGTGGAGACAATGATGTGGTGCGTGTGTCTTGCCATGTTGATTGTCAGGGGAAGCAAAAGTACCGATGATCATCATATAGTGGACTTTAGGCATGATTGGGTATTCACCGGTTGAAACAAATCTGTTGTGTACAGGACACTTGTGCAGTACATAGTACATATTACATACTACATGGGCGTTCTGTATCATCGAGAGCAGACTTTTTTACATTTCATCGGAAAGGAAGCAGAACATGGTCATGGCATCATTGCTCTTTGGAACAAGAGAGAGAGAGAGAGCTTCAGCTCCGAGCTTGTTCGGCGTAGCTGGAGGTGTCTCGACCTCGCCGCCAGAGCTCTTGACCCGGGCCAGAATTGTGATACAACAGAGTTCACCATGAGTTGTCCTGTTACTCATGTACTGTCAGAATTGGGTACTCCTACTCCCAGTCTCCTACTCGTAGTCGAGTCAGGACTGCCACACTTGGAGTGTGGGGGGGGGGGGCCAGCGATCGGCGCCCCGATTTTTCCGATTTGACCCGCGGGATCAGGGCGTTGCCATGGCAATGGTGGCTGGTTTCCAGGGAAGCTGAAACGGAAAAGAGACCGTAGTTAGCAGTAGCACGGTAGTAGTACTTGGCTGCTTGCTACTTGGTAGAAAGTTAGTACTGTAGCACTGCAGGGAGAGTGTACCGCTACCGCAAGGATCGGACGGAGGCTGATGGAGACGGCGCCAAGGATGGTGCCGACGGTGCAGCTGAACAGCGAGATCTTGGAAATCTGGGGGGTGGCTGGCCAGCCACCCACTACGACTGACTACTGATACTCTTTTCATGTGAATTTTGTCCTGTCCGAATGGGTTCATATCTGAGGCTGGGAGCGGAGATCAGATCCGTGGAAAGGAACCAGTGCAGTTACGAGGTGGTTGGTGTCTTGACCGAATCCTCTGGATCAGGTACCCGGTTACTGCGCTCCTCAAGATTGTACCGTTTGGACTCGACCATGGAAGAAGATTATTGTACCTGACTTTTTTGGGTACTTAACACGGGTGCACAGGTACCGCAGTCCCGACGATCACTGGCACTCGGCTGCATGTACCTGGTTCTCGAGGCCTAATCGACACCGCATCACCCGTCAACGGTTCTAAACAGTAAACACCGGGGGCTGTACCGCTGTAGTACCTCTACAGTCTACAGATCCAGGATTCTCCACCAATTCACCGTTTTATTACTTCACAGCTTCACATGCAGGAATTATTGTACAGCATAGATTTGTCCCTACACTAGACTGAACAGTGAACACTCGAGTACTCTATGTACATTCGACGATCTAGTAATCTACAGTACCACCATCATCTACCGGACGTGTTCAATACTCCAGGGTTGAATGGTGAATCGTCCACTCAAGCGAACTCGACTGCTCCACCGACCAGGATGGCGCTGTATCGTACCTACATGAGCTAGCTGCATCACGTCCACTCCGCATCATCCAGTCTACGATTACGACCGAGTGTCCACCTCTCTGTTCCAACCTCCCCTCGAGCAATTGAGCGGTCTGGATGGCCCTCGCTGTGGATTGAGTGCTTGTTTTTTCTTGGTTTTATGTGAACTGCTCGCTTACGATTCTGTAGACTTGTGTAGATGGGCTTGTCTAGAAAAAAAATGATTTAAACCCACATTACCCAACGGTGCTACGAAAGGCTTCCAAGTCCGCTGCTTGTTCAAGCATTGAGTGCCCCAATCTTAGTAGAACTCCGTTGAGTCCTGACTATGGCAGACGGAACAACGGCCGACCAGTTGCCCAAACTTTCCCATTCTTTCCCCTAGTCTTCCTTTTACTACTACTCATACTGACTAGTTACTGCGTCCTTCCCATGGTCTCTCCTGGACCTCGGCGAGCCAGATCTGTCTGTGACTGGGTCCGAACTCCCAATCGTTCCTCTGGTTCCTCATTTCCCATCTTCCCCTCTCTCTCTCTCTCTCCCTCCGTCGCAGTAGGTAACTATGTACCCAAGGCGGGAAAAACTGTAAAGTAAACAAACAAGGCGCTGGTGCCAAAACGTGATTGCAACCACCCACCGCCAGCCTCGTCTGCCCAGCCCGTCATCTCTCTTCCCCCCCCAAAGAAATAAATAAGACAGCTTGCATTCCTGCCGGTCCCACCTCTCTTCCTGCCCTTCTTCCTTCTTCCATTCCTCGAACCATTTCCATCTTCCAATTCTGCCGTCTTACCCCAGCATTCTTTGCTTCGTTCTGACATCCGGAATTCTTCCTTCCACCCTAAACTCATCTTAGATTCAACGTCGCCTCGTCGTCGTCGTCTCTTTCCTCCCCAAACTTCTCTCCTCACCGAGAAAGACTTTCCCCCGTCAAGTCTTTTCTTGTCTACCTTTCGAGTTGTTTTTAACAGTTCGAAAGGCATTCGAGAAGAGACGCCCCAAAGTCAGTCAATCTGGACTTTGACGCCCGCGTCCCCATCCCCTTCAGTGTCTTCCCGTCGTCGTACCGGAGTGACGCTGTCTCTGAAACTACTCAGACGCGAGTAGAGGGAGAAGTTCAACTCGATCGCACTTCGCACGTCGAACGGGAAGATACTCGAGTCGCCGCCTCTCTCCCCGACCCTCGTGTCCACGGAAAGGAAGAAGTCGATATCCACATCCACCAGCGGGAGCAGCAGCCGCCGCACCACCACCAGCACCCGCACTCGGCCCCTCAGATTCCTCACGAAGAGTCGCCTCGCTACGAATCCACTGCTCACTACGAGTCGCACCAGCCTCGCAACTACGCTGCCGAGGTTGAATTGACCCGCGAACGGTATGTACAAACCCGCAATTCCCCAGGTCTCCTTGTTTGGTCTGCCTATTATGCGTGATCCAACGATGTTGTGATCTCTGTGGCTTTTTTGGTTGTCACTGTCACAAGATCGTGATTCTCCCCCCAAGTTACAAACCCCGGGAGCGCTTCAAGCGACTCCACGCTTGTCGGTGTATTGCTCGGCTGCGTGTGCCCGTTTACCCTCGTCTGCACGCAAAAACAGCGGAAACATGACGAATGGAGGAGACCCAGCCGAAGCAGCCCAGTGAGCCGAACGAGAGCTGCAATGACCTGCGGTGGAGCCCGCGATGGGCGTGCAGCTGAATCGGTCCTCTTTGGGTCTAGAGCGTCCTTCTCCCGGGGCAACTGTGCAGCTCCGTTGCCGCAGAGCCCAGCCCCCCCCTCCGGCTTGGAAATACCATTACGGTGTCATCCTGATACCGATGGTCTCCACTTCCCCCAATGAGCGGTGACTGGGATGGGCTCGGGGGCTTTTTTGTTTATATGTTTACGATCATCCGCTTGTTTCCCTTGGGCTTCTGCTTCCTTTGTCACATTTCTTTTTTGATTTTTTCCTTTTCCAAATTCCCCCTCTCTGATCCTCCACTTGACTGGGATCCCTCTCCTGCCGCCGTCCTCTTATATCATCATCCGATCTGGAAGACTGACTCCTCTTCTCTTCTCCCTTCTCCAGCTACCCCAACTACCGCGAGTCCTCTGTCCGCTTCGAGGAACGTCCCCAAGTCTACGATCAAGTCGTCGAGAACCAACTCGACGTCACTGAGAGAGAGTACCGTCGTCGGACCTCTCCCACTTACGAAGTCGACGTCTCTTACGACCGTCGCTATCAGGACCCGTCGACCGCGTCCCAGTACCAGCCGTCGTACCCCGTCGACGTCTCGTACGACCGCTCGTATCAGCCTCAGCCCGCTTCTGCGTATCGAGGCTCCGAGTACTCTCGTCGCGAAGTCGAGCCTCACCAGCCGTCTTCTGTCTCGTACCCCCCTTCCTCCTCGTACTCTGCTGCTCCCAAGACCGTCAAGGTCGAGAAAACTACCGTTCGTCAAGTCACCCCCGCCTCCCGCGCCAACAGCAAGATGGGCTACTACGACGACGAGGGTCAATACCACTCCTTCCGCCGTGGAGTGGAGCGGGCCGCTGACCGTGTCCTGCACCCCTTCCACCACCACGACCGTGAGGAGGTCGTCTCCACCGAGAGCGGTCCCGCTCGCTTCAGCGAGGGTGTCCGTGAGGATGTTCGCATTGTGGAGCCCCGCAACCGCGCCGTCCCCGGAGAGACCGTCCCCATCCCCTGCCACTTTGTCCGTGTCGGGGACATCCTGATCCTGCAGGGCCGTCCCTGCCAGGTCATCCGCATCACGGTCTCCCCCCAGACCGGTCAGCACCGTTACCTCGGTGTCGACCTCTTCACCCGTCAGTTGCACGAGGAGTCCAGCTTTGTCTCCAACCCCTCCCCCTCGGTGGTGGTCCAGACCATGCTCGGCCCCGTGTACAAGACCTACCGCATCCTCGACCTCCGTGATGACGGTAAGCTGGTCGCCATGACCGAGACGGGTGACGTCAAGCAGGGTCTGCCCGTCGTCTCCCAGGGTCAGGTTTTCAAGCGTATCCGTGACGCCTTTGCCGATGGCCGTGGCTCCGTCCGTGCCCTCGTCATCAACGACGGTGGTCGTGAGCTCGTCGTTGACTTTAAGGTCATTCACGGCTCCCGTCTGTAAAGTATTTGATGGGGAGAAGATGTTCTTGCTTTTTTCTGTTCCCCTCTTGGAAAATGAACTGTCGGTAGACGGCTGCCCCTTGACCATTGATCTGGCAAGCCTGAGGAAGAATTTGTCGGTTTTCGAGCTCGCTTTTCCTTATTCTCGAGATCACTAGGTCGCGGGATCAAGGAGGTGACTTCTGAACGATCTCTCCCCGGTTCCTGCCACGGCGTGATGAATCTTTGCCCATGTTCATGTTTTGTTTTTTTTTTCTTTATGTTATCTAATTTCCTATGTGTCGTGATGAAACCTCTCTGAATGTCTATGACTGTTGACCATGAGATTGTTTACTACCTGCAAATCATGATCTCTTGCACGTGTCCCGAGTGTACCCACTGACTGGGTTTTCATTGTAATTGACGGTCTCTCAAATCCTCGTCCAGCTGTAGATTGGGCATGTGGTCTGTAGATCATCTCACTGGTGCCTCGGGTATAGTTGACACTCGAGAGACCACGTCAGCTGTACATCGTGGATACTACGAAGTACAGAGTACAGAGTACAGACCACCTACTATCGTCCGTACTGAGAAGATTGGGGCATTGACCTGACCCGTCAGACGGGCGGACTGCCCCGATTCTTCCATTCGGTTGGATCTCGGTGGGTCCGCTGCGGTGGAGACGGCAGTGGGGACTCGACTGGAGAAAGCTGGGCGGTGGGCGGTGGGGGTTGTGTTTCCTAGGCAGGTCGTATAGCAGCCCTCTTGAGGCCTGAACAGACA
>WIWV01000109.1:0-98992 GCA_014839625.1 Penicillium ucsense | reverse complement strand
GCGTTGGGGGGGGGGGCATCTCTTTCCGGTTGAGAATCACGAGGAATATGAGGGACCCGAAGGGGAGAGAGGGAGGGCGAAGACGGATGACGGATATGACGGTGTTGATGGGGCAGGACCAGACGATCGCGACAGTTTACCTACCTACATGTAGATAATTAGAAGTTGACTTACGTCGAGCACGTACTCACTCAGTACGGTAGTAACTTACTAACTACCTCAAGGTAGTACTAACTAACTAGTGTTCTTTTGTCGTGGTGTTTTTCTTGCAATCTCTGGTCTCTGGACCTTTGGTGTATGTCAAGGACTTGTGTAAGCCGATCCACATTGAACTGCTTATCAGGGTGTAACCGCGACCGCGCTTGGAGACCCACGTTCTCATAACTTGGGCTCGGGGCAAAGCGCCAGTGGGATAGGAGGACGTGGACCTCAGTAGTGAAGAGTGAAGAGTGAAGACTGCATAGTGAATAGTGAAGCACTGAAAACTGAATCGTAGTTGAATAGACTATGGATCCGTGCGTGGTTGCGTACATCATCGTATGGAAATCGTGTTGAGGGGTGGCTCTTAGGCTCTATCCTCGATGCTAAATGTACAGCCGAGGGCCCAGCACGATGGTAGTGCTGGAAATCCCGCCTGATGCTGGAAGAAGTACTCGGCGCAAAGTCAATGACCGCGGAGCCACGTCTTCTTGCTGCGAACTTGCCGTTTCAAGTGCTTGAAAGGGCTTATCGTAGCAACTTAGGAAGGACTGAATCTAGCCAGGGACAGTGGACTGTGAAGTGTGGACTGTGGACTGTGGACTGTGGACTGTGGACTGTGGACTGTGGACTGTGGACTGTGGACTGTGGACTGTGGACTGTGGACTGTGGACAACTCGACACTGATACCCTATGATGCACCTGTTTGGAATTGTTCTTCGTTTTGCTACACCCAAGGAATCAACAGGAGAATCAAGACTCGAATTTCACGGTGGGCCAAAGCTTGAGGAATACATGGACGATGGTCGAGTGTCAAGTTCAAAGGACGCCGTCCAGACTCAAGACGAGGCTCTCTCTCTCTCTCGCTCTCCTGGACGTTGCAATGGATCCGATGCAGGCGAGGGTGGAGTCGGGTAGAAATTGGAAGTGAGCAAGTACCGAAAGAGGAAAACAAGAGGAGAAAATGCGAAAATTTTCCACGCCCTTTGCCCCGGTGCGTCCAGTTGGGAGTCTCGAGTCTGCACAGTCACCCACAATCAGGAAACCGGGATTGAGTATATAGTTATATACCATTACCCGGTAGTATACATTCGAGGAATATCTGTAGCGTTGGTGTAGTGGTGGACATGTTATTTGAAGTATTCGATCCAGTCATGTAACGATAGTAACTGTGAATTCAATCTAGCCCGGCTCGAGATTAGCAATATAGTTCACAAACTACCTAACACATGGGGTTGCAGCCTGCAGGCAGACACGAAGATCTGGAGTGCGCTGCAGGATGCAGAGGTGTTAGTCACTTAGTGTACCAGGTACGTTACTACTGTCTTCGTACAGTAGTAAGAGTAGTAGTAGTAGTAGTAGTAGTAGTAGTAGTAGTAGTAGTAGTAGTAGTAGTAGTAGTAGTAGTAGTAGTAGTAGTAGTAGCCTACTAGGAGTACTGTAGGGCCGTAGGCTAGGGCAGAGGCTGCAGGAGCCGGAGGATTCTCTTCGAGTCTTGTCCTTGAGACTTCGATTTCCAGAGTCGAAGCCGCCAGTGAGACCAGTCCCTCTTTGTAGTAGTACAGAGTGCAAGTGCAGCGCGGGGAGAGAATTAGGAAAAGATCGGTGGGGCTCGTTTGGGGCCGGAACTTCCGATTCTTTGGGGGAGGATCCCGTGGTTCATCTTGGAGCAAGACTTCATCCGGATGGAAGGTTGAGGCCGTCTCAGCAGTCAGCACTCGCCAGGTCTACCGTCTAGTTCTACAGTCGACAATCTCACATGCAATCTATATCGAACCCTCGTCGGCAGGCTAGCGTCCACACGGCCCAGTCTCATGTCGAGGCCCCAATGTCAGTGACAATTTGAGGTCAGCCGGTACAGTCCGTGTCTCACCTGGTCACTTGCGCATAGTGTTTTGAGTGTCCACGGGCGACTCGTAGTACATCCTGGCGGAACAGAAGATCGGGATTTCCCGCATGAACCCAGTAGTTACTCATAGTAGTTATGTTACTAGTAACTACCTCGTAGTAGTCTTAGTGGAAATACGCGAGAAGTTTACTGCGCGTATTGCGCAGCATATCTCTGGTAGTCTCCACCAGGGCCTGGGCAAAGGGGTCCGGTGCCAACAAAAAGAAGAAGAAAAAAAACCTTGAAACCCATCCTTGTGCTCCCGTCTGGACTCTCGTCCGCATGTCGTGAAAGTCGAAAGTAAAGAGAAAGGACAGAAGTAGTAAAAGCCGGTCCGGGTACCAAAGCGGATAGTGCGGATGCCTGGCCACGGCGAAGCATACGCCATCATTGGTCAATGGGAACCAGGCGACGAGGAATGGGACCAAAGGCGCGCATCGGTGCCTGTGCTGGTGACCTGCCCGGTACCTGGCCGAGGAGGCTGAGAATGGAGGGGTCGAGGCTGCGATCGGTGCCGTCAACGACTCGACACCGCATGAACGTCATTCATGAGCCATGTCCAGGACGCAGGACTCGCAAGCCCTCGGCGGGCGGCACAAGTACTTCGGAAGTACCCGGCAATTGTCCACTCCTGACACGGCCTGGCGGACGAACACCAATCAGCACGGCAGACGATGGTGTGACTCACACCCCCGTGATGCAGTGGGTCTCCTGAGCCCCATCCAGATCCGTCGGTTGATTGGTCCACGCCCCGACTCGACAGCCAGCAGAGCCAGAAGGCAGATCAAGGCCCTTCCGCTCTCTGGCCCGCTTAAGAAGTGCCTGAGTCCCCCGTTCTTCCGCTTGCCTACATTTTTCTGCCTCCCTCTCATCTCACAGCTGTCTTCCTTCACAACCTCTCTACTGCCCATCCATCTCCAGCTTCACCATACCGCCATACTTCACCCCGTCATTTGAAACTTCATCGACTCACAATGGCCGCCTTCTAAGCGCTGCGTCTCGACAGCTCCCGTCTTTCTCCTCTGAGAACGACATCATTCCTCCTCACGGAATCCCGTCTTTTTTCCCCTCTCAACTCCCTCCTTCAGAGCCTCCTTTTACAGGACCTCTGAACTTTAGCATCGCATCGCGTAGCTTAAGTTCTCCCCACCCAATCATCTCCCCGATCGACTTTACGTCGTTCACCACGGATTCTTCTCAGCAATCATGGCTTCCCACGCCCCCGCCCACACAGCCCTTGGCTTCCAGTACGATCAACAGCAACAACAACAGCAGCAGCAGCAACAACAGTTCTCTTCAGGACTTTGTGCTCTATCCCACGCCGTCAGCACCACAACCGCAGCCTCCGCTCAGAGACTCGCGATTGTTAGCTCCGCCGAGCACTACCCTTAAGTCGTCCGCCCTGCAGCCTTTCCTGGCTCAGAATTATTCTCGACGACACGTGCTTAGCCTGCAATTGCAGAGACACCTTCAGCAGCTGCTTGCCTCCGGTATCCCCATCTCAGACCCTCGAGTCGCAAAACTTGCCCGGTCTTTTGCCCACTGGTCCCATTCCAACTCCATCACGCATCCCCAGCAGCCTCACGCCGCCGTCGTGCCTTCTCCCCTCCGCCGCCCATCAGGCCCCCAACTTATTCCCCCGTCTAAGAACCCTTCCACACACTTGAATCGTCGCACCATGTCGACTCCCGGCTTCGCAGGTAGGCTTTCTCCAGACTCGCGCTTGCCCGCCCTTGATTTGACCCCCTGGACTCACACACCTTTGACAGAACTTGACGAGGCGCTCTTCGCGCTGCCTTCGGCCGGCGACACTGCCGGTCTAGGCTCCGCCTTCGACTTGGGTCACATCCATCTGGACACTGACGTCAACGCGTTTTCTCCTTCTGCCCCCACCGACACGGTCTCCCCCAAGGACGTCATGTTTGACGCCAGCTCTGTCCCACCTTCAGCCACATTCACCGACTTGAGCACCCCGCTGCTCGAATCGCCCGGTGCTTTCAGCTCGGGCCCTTCCCCCATGTTCACTGATCTCGATCTGCTGGGTCCCAATGACTGGACCCCTCTGTTCGATGATGCCGCCGCAATGGACGCTTTCCAGGGCCTGGCTATGGTGGCATCGATTGAGGAGCCCTCCAAGACCGGAATGCCGCAGCCCGTTCAGACCTCCAAGCCTGCCTCTCCCGTCAAGTCGGTGTCGTCTCCCATCTCTGCCGCTGGTTCTACCAAGCCCTCCAGCGTTGCCGGAATTAACCGTCCGCGCAAGGAGCTCTCGCCCATCGCTTTTGATCCTAGCGACCCCGTCGCCGCCAAGCGTGCCCGTAACACCGAGGCCGCTCGCAAGTCTCGAGCGAAGAAGCTCGAGCGACAGATGAGTGCGGAGGCTCGCATTGCCGATTTGCAGAAGCAGCTTGCCGACCGAGATGCCATCATTGCCAACCTGCAAGCGCAATTGGAGGCTCAACGGCAATTCGCTTGATTTGGAGAGATCCCCTCTCGTGGGCCGCGTGACATGCGAATAAAATCATTGTCTTTGTGACTATTGCTTTTCTTTGATTAGTTTTTTTTTTCTGTGGTTTCTTTGTGTGCGCACAACTGGTTATACTGAGGTGGGCGCGGGCGATGGATTAAGCCATCTTCCCCTGACGTCTCACTGAGATTGACACTGCTTCTTTTGGAGTGCAGTGGCTCTTCTCATCAAAAGTTCGGACATGACTTGGGACGTTTCGTACACCATGTCATCTTTTCTTTTCCCTTGACTGTCGCTCTGCTATTGCTTTTACTTTTCGCAGCGACTATGATACTACCTGTGTTTGCTTTATTACTCCTCTCAGCCGGTTCTGACTGTCTCCTATCCTCGTGATAAGGATCGACTCGTGGCTTGATAATTCCAATTCATTTGAACTTTCAATTCTGAAATCCAATCCCCGCCTTACAATTAGAAGCTCTGGGTGAGTCTAGTAGTAGCATGTCTCTTCGCTTTCTGGTACTGGCAGTGCTCTTCTCCCCTTGCTGTATTCGATGTCCACATCGAGTGGGAGAGCCACTGTCAGGTACCTCCGACTTGCCACGTGAGATTATCGAGGGACTAAACCCTCCACGCGCGCCTTAAATATTACCCAGATGCCTTGTTGGCGAGTGGTCCTCAAGTAAATTACCATCATTCGTCCCTCTACTTGACGTCGAATGTCTCGTCCTGGTCAATCGACCAAGCAGTGTCATGAGCTTTGGTTCATAGACGTGCATTCAGGATAGAACCGCCCGCAGGGTACATCTCAATAACACAGTATACGATCGAATTGACTGAATCGTATATGAATCCAATTGCGCGCGATCACTACATAGTACATAGTACATACATCGATGCAGACCTACGATCATACCCACGACCATCAACCACAGCTCAGACTTGCCTTTGAACCACCTCATAGACCCGACCCTATCCTCTTACCCCTTGTCCCCCCCCCCTCTCTCTCCCTTTCCAAACCCAAGATTCCCTCGCAATCCCACATGCCCTCCCCGGTCCACGGAGTCTGGCCCTACAAGCATATGCCTTCGGAGTCCTCCGCTGACGTTTTTGAGTCGGATTTCGTCCCCTCAAGCCCCAGGCCCCACGCCGTCCGTGCTGTCCGAGGACAGACAGGAACTGCGGTTGCTTTTCGGGGGCTGGGGAGATCCGCAAACGAAAGCAGGGAAGAAGCGGGCGTATGTGAATGAGGTAGTCAGCGTGGACTTTTGAGGGATGGCAGGGTAGAGCGAGTTGTTTTGGGCGAGGAAAACTCTTAGGGAGAAAGTTCGATCGGGGGAAAGGAGGATGGGGAAGTGGTCTCGGAAGTATCTGATCCCATAGTCTTTGTCATCATCGCTGGGTTGTTCTGTGAGGTTCGTGGCGCCATCTGACGATGGAATCGGATGGTTTGGTCTTGAGGGGCCGAGAAGGAAAGAACAAGGAAGACGAGGTGATTTCGAGATCACCAAGAAAAAATGGATTTGATCCCTGGAGATAAGATTGCTCAACTCAAAGCATCCGTTCCTTTTGTCCTTCCTTTCTCCATTTTCGCCGTGCGTGCCCCAAACTGTATGGCTCTCTTCTTCTCCCGAGCCACAGTAATAAGACCCAGCCGAAGCGCCACCAGTCGAAGCGCCATCTTCTCTTTGTCGATCCCTCGAAGACGTTCTGCCTCACCCTGCCCCTCGGGCTCCCGGAGTCCAAATCCGCATTTGTTCCACACTGGAGCTCGTAACACCCACGCCACAAAGTCCTCGTCCAAGTATGGAAAACGGGTTTCACGGCCCCAGTGCGAGAGCACACGATCATCCCGACCAAGATTGCGTTGTCCAAGACGACCGACATCCAACTGCATCTCGGAGATCAACTCGGGAAACCCTCCCCGGGCAAATGCTACCCCGTGGCGGCCGTAACCTGCAAAAAGCTCATCCGCACCCAGACCGGAAAGCAACACGCGGGCTGTGGTCGAATACGGCAAAGGCGTGGTGTCTGCAACGGTGCCTTGCCCTCGTGACGCAAAGTATAGTGCGCACGCGATAGACAAGTCCATCTCGGTATTGTGGGGCCTCATGAGCCGCTTCACAGAGTCCCGGTGGGCAATCGTCTCTGTATAGGGAATATCAATGGCGATGAAGCGCCATTTTCGACCCGGACATGTCCTTTCGAGCTCGGCATGAGCCGAGCGACCGGTGACTCGGTCAGGACATGCCTCGTAGGGGGAGATCGATTCCGCCATCCCGGTGGTAGCCGAGTCGGACTTTGACTTTGCAACAGTCGCAGCCGCAGCTGCCGCTACACGGGGGTTCTCAAAGGCGACATTGAGAAGGTCAATGGGTTCAGCAACGGGAATTCTGTCGTGGGCAAGGCGAGCCAGGAGCGTGCAATCTAGGCCACCGGAGAAAAGTACGGCGACCTTGGCACTCTGACCTCGAATAAAATTCGGGGGCTCTGGAACATTATCGATGCGAAGTGTCAGAGAATCGAACAGTCTGCGCTGAAGATCTACAACAAATGGCGTCTCAACTTCAAGATGAGGAGGCTGTTCCTCTGGAACGCTGACATTCATTGCTGGGATGGGGCTTTTCTGTTGACCAGTCCGTGTTAGCGGGCTCGCTAATGTCCCAGTTCCAGATTCCACCAAGCTTGTTGACGTACGAGATGACCTGCAGGTGGACACGGATTAGTCGACCAGGGCAATGCATGAATCTTGCACGGCTCGATCAAAGCATTTGGAGACACTCGACACTCTTCGAGATCAATCATGTATACACCGTCAAACCCAACCTCCTGAAAGTGAGTAGAAGCAGAACCATCACACAGGCTGCAGATTTTCAAACTGCCATCATCATCCACACCATGTAAAAGAGACCTCCTGCCCAGACAGTCCCTAGAGAAGAAGATTCGACCATGCCTGGCATCATAGAAGACGAATGCGAATGGACCAGTTATACTTGCAATGACTTGTGCCAGATTTTCAATGGCTTGCTGGGCAGATTCTGCATTCACAGCCCGAAGAAGTCGATCGAAGACGAGCTCTGTATCATTACCAGAGACCTGCTCATGGCCAAACTTCCAGGCTTCGCCGTTCCAGCAGAGTACGGACTGAGTGGCCGGATCAACGAGAGGCTGCTTGGAAAGATGATTTCCGCGGAGGGAGAGGACTGTGGACACAAATGTGAGGTAGAGATTGACTGGGGCAGACACCGTTTCATCATGTGTCTGACTCTGCCACGATACACCATGTGTCTGACAGCTATCGGGACCCCGATGGCTCAGCAAAGACTTGGTCTCCTTATTAGGCTCCGCGGAACGCGTCGACAGGGCAAAGAAGATGCCACACATGATTGAATGGCGGTGTAGAAAAATATTCTCTGCCGTGGCTGAAGCTCGCGTCCACGTGCACCGGGGTGTCTTCCCAAGTTCCCATCGTCTCGACGTGAGTTGAAGGCCTCAGGCCTCAAACATTGTCACCCGAACACGGGGGGACGGGACCGGAGCTCAACCGACCCGCGCCGCCTTGCGTGAGTCAATCCGCGGGGTCAGTTGACAGAAGGAGTAATTGCATGTAGTTTCATTGCCCTCAGAGTGATTTGTTTAGGTTCCATGCGGGAGTAACTTCGGAAGCGCTTGCCCATTCGAGTGACGTCGCATCGCATCATTCCTGGCCTCGTAGGGCTGATACCCCAGATTGTCTATGGAATGATCACGATATATGTCGGTCATCAGCGAGGATCGGAATGTGGTACAAGCTGAGCACTTATGCCAATACATAGCATGCACAATGTCAAGCTTAACGAGCGATGTAAGACTGTAAGACTGAACATTACCAAAACACTGAAGCACGTGTATATCGACCTCCTGCAGCGGCATCGGCTGAACCAATGATCCGTTCTTAAACATGTGAGCACCGATGCACATGTCGTCCTCAAGGATGTGAATCTGTTGGGGGCCACCTACTTGCTCCATGTCCACATGTCGATAACATAGGCAATGTCCGCGAACGAACCCTGCCGTTCGGATCTCCGAGGGGAGGATGACCGATCCGCCTCTCAGCAGCTCGAAGGCCCAACATCCCCTCCGACGAATTTGCTGGACGCAAACGAGGATCGCTTCGTCGACAGCTCTCACAAAACCGAGATGACCTCAAAGTCGCACACCGAGCCGCACGCGCCCGTAGCAGGAGTCTCCGCGTCTGCTGATACGGCTGAGGCTCCTACGCTTCCAGAGTCAGCTGCACTATCACAAACAGATCGGCTTGCTGGACAGGTCGACACACTGTCACTGTCCGCCACTGGCCCGCAGGCTGAGTCGGTCGCATCGGATAGCGTCGCTTCACCTCCCCCTCCTCCAGAGAAAGACGAGTCGCTTTTCACTTCACACCCAACGGCCCCGGCCATTACGCCGCAACCCAGTGCGCCCAACTCTGGTCCAGATTCCGAAAAGGAGCTCCCAGACATCCCCAGCGAAGATGACGTCGGTAGCAACGAAGAGGATCAAAATAAAGACGCACAGGATGATAGCGAGTCCCAACCCGAAATCCAGAACATCATGGACCAGTTTCAGGATCCCTCACGAATGACTGGTCAGCAAGAAATCATGTCTCCGCGACTTGAAAAGACGGAGCAGTTCCGTTCGTCCCAACATTTCCCACCACGCAGGTCGAGCCTCGAACCAGCGCAGGCGTCCGCATCTGGATCCTCGGGGCCTAACGTATCGCAAGGGAGCCCGAGTATGACGATCCATAGACAG
Organism: Penicillium ucsense; assembly: GCA_014839625.1. Lineage (NCBI taxonomy): Eukaryota > Fungi > Ascomycota > Eurotiomycetes > Eurotiales > Aspergillaceae > Penicillium > Penicillium ucsense. Next base: position 89,651 of record WIWV01000109.1, on the reverse strand, counting down.
TCCATCGGCCCTGATGAGCTGACTTTGACGCGACAATCTTCGGCCTCTACGGTGCCACCTCCGCCCGAGCCTGAATCCGATCAGCCATTTGACTTCCATAGATTCCTGGAGCAGCTTCGTCACCGCACTGCTGATCCAGTGGCCAAGTTTCTACGCTCGTTTTTGACAGAGTTCGCAAAGAAACAATGGATGGCCCACGAGCAAGTCAAAATTATCAGTGATTTCTTGGCCTTTATCACGAACAAGATGGCTTTGTGCGAAGTGTGGCGTGATGTATCGGATGCGGAATTCGATAATGCGAAAGAAGGCATGGAGAAGCTAGTCATGAACCGTCTTTACTCGCAGACTTTCTCGCCAGCCATCCCCGGTCCGCCATCGATTCCCCGAAGTGTCAGCCGCAGCCGGAGGCGTGAGATTGAGAGGCTTCATGGGCCGTGGCGACGAGGTCAGCATCAAGAAGATGTTGAGCGAGACGATATTCTCGCGCAAAAGATCCGAATCTACAGTTGGGTCAAAGAAGAACATCTGGACATTGCCCCAGTGAGTGGAAGTGGGCGACGCTTTTTGACATTAGCTCAACAAGGTATGGCTTCCCTGGCGGCCCATCTCTACACTGGAGCTTGTACTTATATAATTTGCAGAGCTGTTAAAGATAAACGGATACCGAGCTCCTCGAGACAAAGTGATCTGCATTTTGAATTGCTGCAAGGTTATTTTCGGTCTTTTAAGGAACAGCAGAAAGGGCGACACCTCTGCGGATTCGTTCATCCCGTTACTGATTTACGTGGTCTTGCACGCCAATCCCGGGAATCTTGTCTCCAATATCCAGTATATTCTTCGTTTCCGTAATCAAGACAAGCTAGGGGGAGAGGCTGGGTACTATTTGTCTTCGTTGGTACGTGTTTACTGGTCAAGTGCGCATCCTTCCGGGGTGAGGAACTTCGAGTTGCTAATTATCTTAATCAGTCCGGGGCCATTCAATTCATCGAGACGCTCGATCGAACCACGCTCACGGTCAGCGATGAGGAGTTTGAGAGTAACGTGGAAGCAGCCGTCTCTGCCATAGCTGAACAGAATCGTGAACACGAATCACTGGCCAATAAGCCAGCTGCTAAGTCCACATCGTCCAGTGGCCCAGCGGCGCCGAGCTCAGGGTTTGGTCGGAGAGACACTTCCCAATCTAGTGATGATGACACACCTGCTCCTGTTGCGGGGCTACTTCGCAGTATTCAAAAACCTCTGTCCACCATCGGTCGGATCTTCTCCGACGACGGAGACTCCAGTCAGCCTGCGGCTTCGGACCGTTCTCTTCAACCTGCTCTGACCCCTCAACCCGGGGTTGCTCCCCCGCGCCTTACCCCGAACGTCTACCAGCCTCCTCGTGCGAGCAGCGAGGGGCGCCGCTCTGCCGATGAACGTCCTGTGCCTCCAAGTGAGAAGCCTGGTGCGGCTCAGAGGACATTGAGCCGCGTGCTCGACGCTCAAGACACTGCCGCTCGCCAGGCCAGTGCTGAAGAAGCCGAGGCCCAACGGATCCAGCGTGCCGAACATAATAATGTCGTCGAAGCGCTTTCAAACATGTTTCCCAATTTGGATCGGGACATCATTGATGATGTCGTCAAGCAGAAAGAGGGGAGGTAAGTTCGATTCTCATCCTATGATTACACATGAGGTATCCTTGAGTGTCTTTGCTGATTTACTTCCACAGAATCGGTCTCGCTGTTGACGCTTGTCTCGCGCTTAGTGCCGAATGAAGAGGTCCTCAGCTGACCTCTTGGAATCAGTGTGCTGTCAAAACGACTTATATAATGCGAGCGCTCTCGCCTGTGCTGTGCCCTTTACGCGTCGCTTAGTACTGAAGATCTTCGCATACCGAAATCAGAACTTTGTACATTAGCGATTCTTTCTCAGCGGCGCCTGTGATGACTACGGTCGTATCTGGCTTTGTCGAAATCTTCCAATCTTTCAAGCACCATCAAGTGATGTCTTGGGTCATTCATCGCTACCGAGTTCGATGAGGGTGGACCACTTGGACAGGGCACAACACATATAGATCTGCACTGTTGCGGGGGAAACACAGGACTCCGAATCCTCAACGTAGGCCTCTCTGCAGCATGCAAAGCACAAGCTCAGTCTCAAAATTCCGGCTCCCCCGGAGAGCCTCATGTTGTGATGTGTCCCCCCTCGGCCCTTCCACAACACACACTGCGTTCACGAAATATAGGCTTTGTACTCCTAGCTAGAGGTCACTGCTCAGACTAGACACTTGCGAAGAAATGCCTCATTTCTGGAACATTTGTGGTACTATTTCCCATAGTGGCAGATAATCCTCTCTGTCAAGTTCTCATCCACTTTGTTACAGATTCGATACTATGGATCATAACACATGGCCAAGGCGTTGAGTATACAAAATGCCACGCATATCACAGACTGCAAGTCCATACTCCACAGTCCACAGTGTAGCGCGGACACCATGTGGCTGTGCATACCCACTCATTGCTCGCCTTCTCATGGCCAGAGACGGAAGTATGACGTGGGGACGGAAGCTGTCGCGACTCGCCACAGCCCAAGCGGCAACACAGCGCCGCCAGCACAAGCACCGGCATTCCCTCTTGATCCGCGCAACTATTCATAAGGAGCACCAGAGCCATTGTGGTTGATCCCTGCAACATCACATCTCTGTCAATCTGAAGAGCCGTCAGTCGGACTTTCCCAGCAAGAGATTTCCTGCACAAGACGACTGGCTAATCCTCGGCAAATCCATACCGGTCCAACATACCCACCCTTCAGAAAATCCCGTCAGACCACATCCTCACAATGCCAATTCCAACTCCTCAAACCCACTCTGAAGAGCAGAGGCAAGCAGAGCTGGCAGACCGTACCGGCAACACTTGTACCACCGGCCAATCTGACCTTACTTCCCGTGATGAACTCGAGGGAAGTGTGCGGCACTTTGACCCCAAATCGTGGGAAACTCCCAGCTCGGAGCAGGGCGAGCGCCCACTCAGCAAGGAAGAAGTTGATCGTCTTTACGAGGAACGTATGGAAGACGAGTACGCCAAGCGAGAGGGCGGCGCCTGATTGACACGGCTATACTGCCGACAATCATCTTCGCAATGAATTCGGCCAAGTCATCATACTATGCCCGTCTGGCTTCTCTGTCCTTGTCGGTCATATCTACCTGACGTAGTAGTCTATCGGGCTCATGGTTGCGAGGCATTGTTCGCTGTCCTCCTTGGACTGAGCTCCGTGCTCGTTGGCTGCTCTCCGGAAACGACCTTAGGTATGCGCGGCGGAGTTTACCTGTATTTTTAGTCGAAAGTCAAGTTTTATGATAATGCGAGACCTCTAATCGTGTTCTTCGTTTCCCCCGATATTTTCCAGGTTCTTTGAGCCGCTCATAACTTTCGAGTATTTGAGTGGCCTTTACTTGGAGGTTACTTTGCGTACTGTTGAGTGTCAGCAATGCGGGGCCTGCTCGGTCAGGTGGCCCCCAGTCTTAAGATGAGTCAGTCTTACTGTCCCTGGGCAGGTCTCATGGGTTTTGGCCAAATCTTTGTCAAATTTCGTTAATAAGAACAAATTCCTGACACAAGAAAGAAATTCATTTATCATAATAGCGTGCACGGTTCGAACCTACGGGAAACAAAAGGGTCACGTGCATCTCTCAATTAGGGCTACACTGAGTGCAGCACTCCGTGTCTACTGAACGGCCGACAAGACTCGTCTCCAAACGTGACATAAAACGAGCAATATGACACAAATTGTTCAGGAGGATCCACCATCCGTCAAATCTTCGCTCTATCCTGAGCAGGTCATCAGGGTGGTTATTCCTGAGTCGCCAGGTGCGATCCATACCGAGCGCCTTTACATGCGCAAGCTGCATGAGCATGATGCCGCAGATATCTTTGAATTTCGATCTCGGCAAGAGGTGGCAGATTGGCTGTGAGTGATTGCCGTCACGGAGTAGTGTGAAAATCCTCTTGGTGGGGAATGACTACTGATGCCCGCGATTCACAATGTGCTTCAGATGGCCCAAGGTTCCTCACAAAGACATTGCAGAATCAGAGAGAACTATTACCGAGAAGGTGTTCAAAACACCTGACGCCACTGGAAAAATAGGGCGTCAGTTCTACTTTGCCATCATTCGAAAGGATGATCCTCATCAGAAGGTTATCGGTGCCGTTGGTATCAACTCCTTGGATCCTGCTCCCTCCCTTGGATATGGCATCCATCCCGACTGTTGGGGCAAAGGCTTTGCTAGTGAAGCAGTGAGGGCAGTTGTCAACGCATGGTGGCAGCTGGATCGTATGGGGTCGGACAAAGCAGGCAAAGAGAGACTCTACGCGGCGTGTAATCAGGCAAATATCGCAAGTGTGAAAGTGCTCTTGAGGGCTGGGTTCCGGAAGGTGAAAGAAATTTCTATAGAAGGTGACACTGTAGCTGTGTTTGACCAGACCAGGCCTTGTTGACGTTTGCGTTTCACTTTGTTGATGTTTGCTCTTCACCTTGTTGACGTTTGCTTTTCACCTGAAGCCATCTCGTCGTCGTGGTGATCCTGTTAGTTTTCCATCCTACGAGACCCACGGCAAACGCCTGCGCGTGTTGCTGCTCTGTCCATTATTTAAACCTGTTCACGCCCACCTGAAAGTTTTCCTTCTTTCCAAACACTTTTCGTTACCATTTTCATAGTGTGCCTCGTTGGTTCTGACTTTATTGCTATCTACCTAAAGTCGCACCTTCTTTTCGGTTCACAGCAAATCATCCACCATCCCCAACCTACTTGACATCAACACAGCCCGTTTTCCGTGAGTGGTCGCAGCTCTATTCACGATGGATATCAACAAAGCCAAGCCGGGTAGGCTGCCAGGTCTCAATCAAGCCAAGTTGGATACCATGCCATATGACCTCAAGGTCGACCTTGCAAAGCATCTTGATGCTGGATCAGTCAAAGCATTGCGTCTCACCTGCCGTGCTCTGTATGATGCTTTCTCGGGACCTCTGTTCGTGCCCTACCTGGGCGTTCAAAGAATCAACTTCGAACGTGAAAACATGGAAAGCCTCATCCGACTGGTTCTTTCAGAGAGATACCCACGTGTCATTAATGAGCTCAAGTTCGTCGTTCCGTTCTTCGACTCATCTCACATAAGACGACAAGCGACCACCGCCGCAGACGCGGAGATCGTCAGAGCCACCGAGATGCGCAGTGCCACCCTGGAAAGCTTCATGGCTACTGGCTGCGGCGAGCTCCTGACGTTTGCACTTAAGTCTTTGAGAGCTGTTAAGCTGGTTAGCATTGAACTTGCATTCTGCAACTTCCCCCAATTCCGTCTCGGATTCGACGTGATTGAAATGCATCGATTCGGTATGCGTGTCTCCAACATCATCTGGAACGCCATTCTGAGTGGAGGTCTCCGATTTCGAGAATTGATCGCTTTTGATGCAACCAAGCCTTGCTCGGTCAGCTTGTGGAAATTTGCACGCATGGCCGAGACCAATGCTACCAGCCCCGAAAGCCGCTGGCGCATGCGCCACATTGAGTCGTTCACGATGCGTGTGACATCCCAGCAGCTCATTGATGAGGTGTCTGCGGGTAACATGGACCAGCGTCGCCAGCTCGTGCTGTCTTTTCTGCGCTATTTAACGCAGATGCCTAACCTGGTGATTTTGAAGCTCATCATTTACAACACCGCCCAAGGTACCAACCTGAACAACTTTCTCTCGCAAGGTCTGGTCTCTCGCATTCAGTGGAACCACCTGCGAAGCTGTACCCTGGGAGGCCTGAATGTTAGTGCACACGACCTCACCTATTTCCTGCGTCGACACAGCCATATGTCCTATTTGAGCTTGGATCGATTTATCTTGGTCACTGGTCACTGGGACGAGGTTTTCAGAGTCATAGAGGCAGAAATGCCGAACTTGGGTATGATTCGACTGGCCTTTTTGATGCACAATCGCACCGCAGACAACGCAACTCGCGAGGTGAATCTTTTCCCCATCTGGGAGTCGCAGACGTTCGATCGAGTCATGTTCTACAGCAGCATCGGCCACGCTTACACTCGAGTCGGCATCAACATGTGGGTCCACACACGATACTTCGACCGCGATGAAATCAATCGTGGACTGGAGTTCTGGCCATTGAGCCCTGAAGGTTCGGGCCTCCATCCAGACACTATTATGGTGAGGGAGCAGCACGGGCTTTGGCCATATTAAGTGCTGGTACGAAGTTTGAGGCGACGCGAAACGCACACTTTGAGCGTCGCTATTCACTCTCCGTACTCATGGTCAGCGTTGCTATGCATGGCTGGAAAGAGAGTTCTCAATCGCATGGAAGTTTAGTGCTGGGGTCGTTGTTTCTTCTGCACTATTTGAAATTTGCTCTGGGATTTCAAAGCCGTAATTGTGAATCCCCGAGTCTTCCCAGTCCCTGCTTCGTCTAGCAATGCCGTGCACCATTGGAGAGGCTTTTGATCATGTTCGGATTAGGTAGCGAAGTCTTGTTCAATTCTTGTTCGATTATTAGATCTATTCCTTCTTCCGGTAGCTCCAACTGTACTACGCAACGAGCGAGTGTGTTTCACTCAGCTTCTCAATAAAGGTCCAGTAGTCATGGTAAGGACCTATCAAGAACCCTTCTCGGGCGGCTGCCGGCTGGGCACGACAAAGCTGACCCGACACGATGGGAGCTATCAGCACGTGATATCATGTGACCCTCAGCCAGCTCGCCCCGAGGAGCTGTCGTAGGCGGCTTCACTGGCCCTGACAGCATCAGGTTCGACTTGTTCGAATTATCCGGAGGCGCTTTGCTTGCCTACCCTCTCCATCGGCTGCATCTCTTTTGGTGGATAAGGCTCGGCTCATTTCAGCCTCCTGCCCACCATGGCTCCGAAGGATACCTTCTTCCGCTCGTCGGAGATGAGCCTGACCCAGCTCTATATTGCCAACGAAATCGGACGAGAGGTCGTCAGTGCACTTGGCGAGATTGGCCAGGTTCAGTTCAGAGATGTAAGATCGGACCTTGCTATTATTTCGCGTTTATCTCAGGCACATTCGCAGTGACTGAGCCCCGGCTGACATGCAATTCCCAGCTTAACCCCGACACCAATGCCTTCCAACGGACTTTCACCAAAGAGATTCGTCGTCTCGATAATGTTGAACGACAACTGCGTATGTCTCTGATCCCCAAGCACGCCACTTGGTTTTTCCACAGGAAAAGCTAACGAGATCCATTCACGTTACAGGTTACTTCCACGCTCAGATGGAAAAAGCGGCTGTCCCAATGAGGCCCTCGACCGACTTCTCTGACACCTTGGCCGCGCCACTGGCCTCCGAAATCGATGAGCTCTCGGAGCGCAGTGAGAGCCTCGAGCAACGTATCGTGTCTTTGAATGATAGCTACGAGACCCTCAAGAAGCGGGAGGTTGAGTTGACCGAATGGCGCTGGGTGCTCAGGGAGGCGGGCGGTTTCTTCGACAGGGTCAGTAGCGCCTGCGTTGCCGATAAGGTGGACTATCAGCTAATTTGGAAGCTATAGGCGCACACCCATACCGAAGATATTCGCCAGTCGTTCGATAATGACGAAGCACCTCTCCTTCGCGACGTTGAACACCACGCCCCCCGCGGTACAAACGGCGACGCTCAAGGCCAGCAGAGCTTCTCGGAGATGAATATTGGATTTGTTGCCGGCGTTATTCCTCGCGATCGTATCGGGGCCTTTGAGCGCATTCTCTGGCGCACTCTCCGTGGCAACTTGTACATGAACCAGTCTGAGATCCCCGAAGTAATCATCGACCCGACCAACAATGAAGAGATTCACAAGAATGTTTTTGTGATCTTTGCCCACGGAAAGGGCATTCTTGCAAAGATTCGCAAGATCTCTGAATCACTCGGAGCTTCTCTGTATGGTGTTGATGAGAACAGTGAGCTGCGTCGAGACCAAATCCATGAAGTCAACACTCGCCTGGGCGACGTCAGCAACGTTCTGCGTAACACCAAGAGCACACTTGATGCAGAGCTTTCCCAGATCGCTCGTTCTCTCGCCGCCTGGATGATCATTGTCAAGAAAGAGAAAGCAGTTTACGACACCTTGAACAAGTTCTCGTACGATCAAGCTCGAAAGACCCTGATCGCAGAGGCCTGGTGTCCCACAAATTCACTCGCTCTGATCAAATCCACCTTGCAGGACGTCAATGATCGTGCAGGTCTTTCAGTGCCCACTATCGTCAACCAGATTCGCACCAACAAGACTCCGCCAACTTACGTCCGCACTAACAAGTTCACCGAGGCTTTCCAGACTATCATCAACTCATACGGTGTTCCCAAGTATTCCGAGGTCAATCCCGGTCTCTATACCATTGTCACTTTCCCCTTCCTCTTTGCCGTCATGTTCGGTGATATGGGCCACGGTTTCATCATGGCTCTTGCTGCGTCTGCAATGATTCTCTTCGAGAAGAAATTGTTGCGTACCAAGCTCGATGAACTGACGTATATGGCTTTCTACGGTCGTTACATCATGTTGCTGATGGGTCTTTTCTCGATCTACACTGGTTTCATCTACAACGATGTCTTCTCCAGAGCTTTGACCTTCTTCCCCAGTCAGTGGCAGTGGCCCGACAATATCAAGGCTGGTGAATCCTATGAGGCTACCCTCAAGGATGGCTACCGATTCCCCATTGGTCTGGACTGGAACTGGCACGAGGCAGAGAACTCGCTTCTCTTCTCCAACAGTATGAAAATGAAGATGAGTATCCTGCTTGGCTGGGCCCACATGACCTATGCATTGATTCACCAATACATCAACGCTCGCCATTTCAAATCCAAGGTCGATGTTCTTGGTAACTTTGTGCCTGGCATGTTGTTCTTCCAGTGTATCTTCGGTTATCTGGCCATGACGATTCTATACAAGTGGTCTGTGGATTGGCCGGCGATTGGGCAAGATCCTCCCAGCTTGTTGAACATGCTGATCTTCATGTTCCTGAGCCCTGGCACCCTTCAAGGCAAGCTTTACTCCGGTCAAGCAACCGTTCAAGTACTGCTGCTTCTCATTGCTGTCATCCAAGTGCCCATTATGCTATTCCTCAAGCCGTTCTGGTTGCGCTATGAGCACAACCGCGCCCGCGCTCTCGGTTACCGGGGACTCGGCGAGCAGTCTCGCGTCAGTGCCTTGGATGAGGACGGCGATGTGAACGGTGGGGCTAATGGTGCTCGTGACAGCATGGCCAGCGACGGTGAGGGTGTCGCTATGATTGCCCAGAACATCGATGATGAGGAGCACGAGGAATTCGACTTCAGTGATGAGATGATTCACCAAGTCATCCACACCATTGAGTTCTGCTTGAACTGTATTTCTCACACTGCTTCGTACCTTCGTCTTTGGGCTCTGTCCTTGGCCCATCAACAGTTGTCTATCGTGCTGTGGAACATGACTATCGGCTCTGCCATTGCCATGGAGAGCCACGTCACTCGTGTTATTCTGACTGTGGTTTGCATCTACATGTTCCTTGTTCTGAGTGTTGCGGTGCTTGTCACCATGGAAGGAGTATCAGCCAGTGAGTCACCCTTTTCCGAAGATCGGGATACCGTAGCCACTGTGCGAGAAAGAATGCTAATTATCATCTCTAGTGCTTCATTCGCTTCGTCTCCACTGGGTGGAGGCCATGAGCAAACATTTCATGGGCGACGGCATTCCTTTCTTGCCATTCAGCTTCAAGACTCTACTGGAGGAAGATCCGGTAGACTAGAGGGAACACGGTTGCAATACGGTCGTTTTCACCGTCTGACGTTTTGTTTTCTATATCTTGTTTCATCGGTTTTCCTTGCTTGCATTTTCATGCGATGGTCCCTCGATGTGGAGGGCCCTTCGTGTCTCCATGTACAACTGTACGAAATATTTTCTAGAATACATATGGTCTCACCCCGAATTCCCGATCATGTGCTCCGTATCCGTGATGAAAGTCCAAAGTACTTATGTAGTCTTACAGCCTTACAGTGTCTACCTCGTACGCGCCTGACGGCGTGTGCAAGGTTTTATCCAACTTGGCCACGTTCCTTCAGGGTACCGAGGGTAGTGCCCCATGGACACAAGAAGCGAAGCAGGTAGGCGAGTGGTGGCAACTGTTGACACGTATGTCCTGTCTTAATGGCGCTAAAAGAGCTGGATACATTTGAACTAGCAGTTGAAGAAATGAGTATTGAATTTTTAAATTTTTTTTTGTTTCGATTGCTTTGAAGGCTATATACTGGATGGCTCCCGACCAGTTCAGAACCACGAATGGTAGCGGCGACTGGTACCTCGTGAAGCTCAGTGCAGACAGAGAGGTATCGTTGTAGAGGCATCGTGACGTCATCAGGTAGGGTGTTTTAACAATAAAGGAAGACCCGCGAGACATTAAAATATGGTGGAAAACGGGTCGCATGATGAAGAGCCGTAGTAACTGACGGTAAGAGGGGGGGGAGGCCAACGGCGCGCGGGCAGAGTCACATGCCTTCTCTCATTTGTGGTGCTTGTTGTACATGTCAATGACCTTTTGGACTTCTCCCTTGGAGCCGAGGAAGACACCGCTCTTATCGTGGATAGACTCGGGGCAGACCTCCATAAGGCGCTCCATGCGCGAGTTCACAGCGAGACCGCCAGCGTTCTCGAAGACCATCGCCATGGGCGCACACTCGTACAGGATGCGCAGCTTGCCCTTGGGGCTCTTCTTGTCGGCCGGGTAGGCAAAGATACCACCGTACAGCAAGGTGCGGTAGGCATCAGCGACCATGGAGCCGATGTAACGGGCGCTGTAGGGCTTCTGGCCCTCCCCGGGCCGCTTGAGGCTGTCAAAGTATTCATTGCACCAGTCGTCCCAGTACATGCTGTTCCCCTCATTGACGGAGTAGATGGCGCGAGTCTCGGGAAGTTTCATGTTGGGGTGAGTGAGGATGAACTCGCCCAGCGAGTTCTCGAGAGTGAAGCCGTTGACACCGCCCCCGCGCATGGTGATGACCAGCTGGGCGGAGGCACCGTACATGGTGAAGCCAGCCGCGACCAGCTCGGTGCCGGGAAGGCGCAGGGCCTCGGGACCGACCTTCTTGCCTTCGCCGACGATCTCTTCGGGCAGCTGGAAGATACCGAAGATGGTTCCGACAGAGACACCGGCGTCGAGGTTGGAGGAGCCGTCGATGGGGTCACAGACGACGGCGTAGCGGGCATTGGGGTGCTCGTCAAAGGTGATCACCTCCTCTTCTTCCTCGGAGACGACGAGACGGCACTTGCCGGAGCCGCGCATGGCCGAGATGAAGATGTCATTGCCGATCACGTCGAGCTTCTTCTGATCGTCACCGGTTGTGTTGGAGGAGCCAGCCAGGCCGGTGAGGTTGATCAACGAGGCACGACGGATGTAGTATGCGATGGACTTGAAGGAGAATTGCAGGGCATGGCACAGGAGTGTGAAGTCTCCCGAGGCCTCGGGGTACTTGGTCTGCTCCTCCGTGAAGAAGCGGGTCAGAGTGACAATGTCCAAGTTCACATTCTCGTTGCCGACAGCACCGCCGTTTCCGTTGCTCGACATGTTGGGAATAGAGAGTGGTCTCTTTGCTTTTCTTTTGTGACTGGTTGGTATAGATAGGTGGGAAGGTAAAAATATGATCAGTCTCGAAAGAACAACAAAGGACTTTGTTTTTGGGTTTCCAGTTGTCAAGGGACGCGAGAAGATCGGAAGTTGAGAGCGGTTTAGTTGGACGGTAGATTGACGGTGGTTATAGTGGGGTTGTATGCGGTTGTTATCGGAGCGGGTAAGTAGTACAGATGCAGCGGATGGTATATAGCCTCGGCTCTGCGATCACGACAAAGAGAAAGGGTATAGGAAGAAGGAGTATGTGGACTGACGGGGGAGGAACACAGAAGAGTGGTATGAGGGAGGAAAAAAAATTGAAAGACTCCTGTCCCTGAATCGGCGCAATGATTCATTCAAATACTGTGAGCTCCATCGCCAGTATCGTGGCAAGCCGACCAAACAAGGCAAGTTGAGCGAGTGGACCAGAACCACGTCAGGGTTGAGTACTCAAACCGGGCAGTCAGATCGGCGTTGACAACATGTACGGAGTACAGAGTAACTAAAGACTACAGTTGTACAACCTGCTGCCGAGAGCCCTTCAGCCTCGTGCTGGATAGGAGTAGTAGTACTGTTATCTTCATGAACCTGATTACTCTTATTGTGCGCTAGTAGTGATACGCGAACTTGAAATGCGTAGCGGTGTATGTTCAAACTAAACAACTGATTCTCGGTACAAGGGAGAGGTAGTAGCCTCGACTCTGACAGTCCTGACTCCCTACCTTACACATCTGGGACTCTACTACGCCCACGTCAGTGAACTTCATACGGTTTCCAGCATCCAAATGATGGCTCGGGCCAGAGTGTGTAATTACGTGTCTATGAGCTTTTGGGTCGTCACGACTCGCTACTACGAGATTAATAGAGTACTAGTAGTGGGCTAGTAGTAGTCTCGTAGTAATCATTTTTGCAAATGAATCATGGGACCAGGATGTGTCGAGACTCGAGGTCCCCCCCACCATCGATCATCCGTGAATGGGGGACTTGGCGGAGCGACTCCATCGTGACTTCAGTGCGGGTCCTCCCTTTTCGTCATTCTTTCCCCGCGTGACCCTCTGAGAGACTGAGCCCCTCAACGGAGTTCAACGCGCCTTCCTCTGCTCCGGTTTTCTCCTGAAACCGGCCCTTTGTTCGTCAACCCGACCCCGTGTCAACCCTACACCACAAAAACCGCCGATGCTCACTTGCCCCTGGCCGACTTTGCCCGCGTTATCGCGCTATCGCGCTATCTCGAGTCCTCGACCTCATCTACCGACTTTCTTTGCCCGACACCTTGCATTAACCGGAGGTGATTTCGAAAGGGATATTGTACTAGTGTAGCCACAGTAGTGGTAACTATTCCGTTCAAAGTGTCAAGTGTCTCAAGTCCCTATGAAAAAACTATCAATATGGCAGAAGTATTGCTCCTGTACCTGTGTACATTTCATAGCCCTTAGCCAAGGGCTCTTTCGCATGATCTCGGCCATCTATAGATTCAAATCGCACGGCCCCAATATTGCTGAGGGTCACGAGTCCCTAGATCCCCGTCCCTGCCGAAGTCTCGGCCCTGCATGCCCCGAATATGGTTCCTGGAAGCCTCAGATCGGAAGGTGGAGGAAGATCGAGGCGCAGTAGATGCAATTCGTATCGGTCAAGCATGCAGCGGGTATTGGGGTATTTCCCTTGGAACTGAATACTACTAGTCGTTAGTCACTTGGTACGTTCTAGCAGTTAGTCAGGTAGTGGTACGCTGGTAACAGATCGAAGATAGCCTCCATCCTAGTGAGCATTGAGCACTTAGCTTCGCGGCTAATGCCGTTGAGAATCTTTTGAAATCGCGCATGGGAGGTATATTCACGGATTTTGCGGCGGAAGAAAGAATTTCCTCCACTCTTACCTCGTTCCGTCCAGCGCTAGATACAGCCTGTCGGTAAACTCAGTAAAATCATGCGGCGCTCCGGGTGTCCCGTGACAGGCCTGATTGGGCTGACCCACGGACAGTGTTTAAATATGCTTTGCACTCGGGCATAGAAAGTCCTAGAACTGAGCTTATCTCCCACTCGAGATCTCACAGCTTGGCCTGAAAATATTCATGCAAAGTGATCTCAGGAAGGTAACGAGATCCCATCAGAAGAATACTACGTATAGTGTACATTCAGCCATGTCTCCGCGTGCTTGGAGGTATGAGATTGAAGACAGAAGATCGGGCTAATGATAGACTGACAGCCCAAAAGCCGAAGGATTTAGCGTGATCTCCATCTTCCCTCTTGGGTCAACACATCCGTATGGATATCACTGGAAGTAACTCAGATCACCAGGTGACCTCTCGCACACCGCAAGCAAAAACAGCTTCCCCGTCAAGAAAAAAATGGCAGATTCACGAAAGAGAGTCCTGGCTGAGTTCAGTAACGCCCTTCAGGTGGTGGGGGATACCGTCCGTCTCAACAGGTCTTCTATGTGTCTATATGACACCGGCGGTTTCCAGATTACCCTGCAGATTGTTCCTGGCCCGAGTTTGCTCCATGGAAGTAGGTGGATTGTAATCTTCGGGGTTGTAATACTGGGCGTAGAGGAACTCTAGCAGGAGGCACAAGAATGACACGAAACTGTCGGTTGTCAGCAATGATGAAGCCCTTTGCCTGGCCTTGCGAACAAGCGTGGGTATAGCAGCGGAACTTCGGTAGACTCACAAGGCGATGAAGCTAAACGCTTCAGCCGCATATTGCCGACTGCAAACGATTTCTCGGTTCCATCGTGACACTTTGCAACTCTCCTGGTTGAAGTTCTGCGCGAGGAAGATGAATGCCGTGAGCCATCTTGAAGCATCGTCAACCCAGGTCAGCCTCTCTATTCAAGGATGCAAGTACAGATTTCTCGCAACCGCCCTTGCAAAGAAGGCACTCGGAATTGTGGCTTGGGCTTACAGGTAGGAAAGAACGAGATCCGTCAAAAATAAAGGAAGAGGCCGTGTTCGACGTCTTCCGAGGCAGCTGACACCGGTTGACAGAGCGAAAAAGACCGGTGTCAAGACAGACTGGACAAGATTTAGCTGTATGCTCGGTCTTGGGCTTGAACATGATGCCAAATGATAGTCAACCCGTGGACCTTGTAACTCACAATGACGAGTGTGAAAATGACAGTTAGATTCTTAGTCCCGCGAACTGCCCAGGCTGTGATCCCTAGGACAATAAAGGCGCTGGCGCATTGAACGCAATGGGCAATGAGAGCGATGATGCCTACAGGGTGAGAATGAAAAGTATACATCTTGGGAGGCGGGTTGAGCGATGCTCCAATCAGATGCGATAGACGCGTCCCGATACCTTTTGGATGAAATGAACTGCCACCTGCATCTGAGAGTCTAATTTGGACCTGAGCCCGAGGAATGGAGGAGTTATGTATTAAGGTCCAGGGTTCCCAATTCATCATTGATAGGTACCTGGAAGTTGTTGGATGTTGCCTCTTGTTGAAGTGTATGATCTCACCACTTTCCATCCATTGATATGCCAAGTCTGGGACAGGTACCTACAAGCTCTACAACACATGAATCATGAATCGATGGGCTTGAGGACGATCAAGAGCCCAGATAGAAGAGTAGGTGAAAACCATTCAGACCTCAGCTTGTATTTGTAGCAAAGCCGTACTGCGCTCTCAAAGAACATTTTGTGACAGGACCGGAGCCCTCACTTTGGAGAGTGTGGAACCGAACCCGAGAATAAATATGGAACTAGTAGTCCGCGCGAATCTAGTGGAGAGTCACAAGCAGATTAAAGGAACTGAAGGCCTGTCCGATCATAGTTCGAAAAAGTCAAGTTTGAGCCTCTGAAAAGATGTACTAAGGCTCAATTAGATATTCTAATCAAGAGACTCGCCTTATGCGCCAAATCCTCATGGAACGGATCGTGCCTACTTAGAAAAAGCGGGACTCAATGATGAGGTCTTGACGCAGGAAACGGCCGAGACCACCGCTTGGGAAATTTTCATCCATATCCACTATGACTACTCTCTGTCACCGGCATTCTCGTTCACACATCCTTTTAGAAGCATTTCTTCCCACGCCGTAAACCCTATGACCGTCTTCTGGAACGAACTAGCCTTCTTACTTTACGTGCTGACGTAAAGTCGCGCTAGTTAGGTACCTAAGACAGGATTGCCTTCCAGGTCGGAAAGGAGCACTTCAAAGGAAGCACGGACATCATGATTTACAGAGGCGTGCGTGGAAAACCTCAGGCCGAAATATTGCGGCTGTCGGAGGCGCTAGTCCGAGAAGGCTAGCGTATCGCGCACCGGCACAACAAAGTTCCGTCGCTTCGGAGCTTGAAAAAGTTCGATTTGAATTTCTCTCTCCCTCTTTCTTCAACAGTGCAATTTGCATGGCTTGCAATGTTTTAGCCAAAAGCAAAATGGATTTCTCGTCGCCAATGGCACGATACCACACTTTATTCGAGTCTCAATGACTTGATCACACTAACGGCGATTCCTTTGCAGGATCTGACTTTTGGGTAAGACTGCGCTATGTCAACAACTTCCTTGTTCATCCGCACCGCACACCAAACCCTCCCCATTATGATGATAACCATAACCAAATTCAAACTAGAGTCTTTGACCCTCTTTGGGAATGAAACTTTTGTTATTGCACGTCAGGCTGATCACCTCACCATGGCTTCTACCTTTTTGCTCGAGTGACCAGTGAGATCCAGAAAGCTAACTCGCGTTCTGCTAGAACTTCCTCGGAACCAGCTTCAGTACTCGTGATGATATTCTCTTGAATCTGGTAAGGCAACTTCGCTTCTCCCTTCTGACCCTCCCTCTGCTTGCATGATGATCATTTCGTATAATATACGCTGGAAATTACCGTCCAAGGTCTTCGGATCTCTGACGACAACTAATGGCTTGACTGATTTGCAACTCATCAATTTTGCTCTTGACTCACTTTTATTCATCGTGATGAATGTGTGCTGACTATTCAAAAAGGTCACTTCAGATTCGAGAGTGCCTTCACCTACTTGGTAAGCAATGGCCGCGTCACTTCTGCACAACCCTCGTCACGAAGATGAAACGGCACTGGGCTCCGACGGTCATTTGATAATGGCCGGTCATGACGGAGACGCCCTTTTGCGGCAGGCCTAGAAAACCTCGCCCACTGAGACTGATCTCATTGCTCACATCGACTCATTCGTGCTTCTTGCAGCGAGTCGCTAACCATGTCGAGCAGTATTGGGCGGTCAACCCACTCTTCTCTATCGTAGACAATCTGAACAAAGGTTAGTCATGATGCCGCTGTACTTTCACTGCCTATTTGTTTTATGATGATTACCTAGATGACGAGTCTTATTCGAGTTATCGATGCAGACAACATTCTTTTAATACCATTCATGCCTTTCTGAAAACATTCTCTCGATCAACATGCATGACGCCTCTTGATTCCAATCGCTAATCATCTGGCCTACAGTAGTTTTTCCATTGCTCTACCCATAGCTCATAGCTCCACGGCCGCTACTGATTATTGGTGTATGTCGCACCGCTTCTCACTCTTGCCCACTATGATACCCTTGTGATGAAACGACACAAACAAAAGACAAGCATATGTCCAAGCCGGCTTTTCGCTGGCGAAGACGAGAAAAGTCATGACTGATCAGTCATGTGGATCGCTTCCGTTACCACCACGAACGACTCTCAGTTCTCAGTGCTGACGAGCAACTCAAGCTTAGGAAAAAGTTTTTCGTCCCAGCTGATTTTGCTGGGCAAAGTCACAGGCTACAGTAAGTACCAAGTTTTATATCGTCTTTGTCACTGCCTCCCTCTTCCTTTCTCTTACATGATGATTTACTATATTTTTTATCACGACGGTCAACATAAGGATTTTTCAATTGATGACCACCGCCTGTGACAGGGCTTTGAATCTGAACCCCTCTACCACTTCCCATTGTTTCAATCTGTTACACTCGGTTGATGAATGTTTTCACTGACCATGACCAAGTCTAGCAGAGTTTTTTCAACAGCGTCGATTCCACCATCCACTTGGAATTCCTCGGCAACTAGCGGTCTCGGTCCCGGTCCAAATCCCCGGCCGAGTTGCTGCGGCCTTGGTATGTTTCGAATTTAGTCTGCAGTAGTAAAAGAGCCAAGACCCAAAAATTGCACTATCCTTGACATAAAAGTGTTTCACAACAGCCCAACTTTTCTTTGGAGCATCCTTCTAGCCTGTAGCTTGCATCTACCACATCCTGGGACAGGGTTTATGGGCGAGAGTTTGGTATGTGTAAGCCTCAGCACTGCTGGCAGTGAAGCTGGTTCGTTCAGCGGCCAAGCCGGCCGATGCGGGGGCGGCCGTGCTGGCCTCTCAGCGACTGCGATAAGCGCCCATCATAGATCCGCATGTGATGGGCACCGCTAGAGTGCATATTCTCGTCTCCTTCCGACTTGAGTCGATGAATTCTCGACGATCGTCCACCATTCGGGCTGTCTGGGATCAGTCCATGAATCTAGAAGCTTGTTCCCTTGTTCCAAATATAGACCGGCTCGTTCTCCCACTCTAGGGTCTTGTGCCGTTCATTTGACTCACAGTAATTGGTCCTTCCAACGCCAGGATGACTACCCTGATGCTGCCTCCAATTATTCTGCGCATGTTCAGCCGAGGGGTCAGTTGTCGTTCTGTCGATCTGGAGAACAAGGTCCTCCTTCTCTGTCGACTCGCTTTCTTCATCGCGTCTTTCGGATCCACCACGAAGTGAATCATGGCCGTGAACCGCCGTTCGGCCTGACGAGTGGACAAGGCCGAGATGAATAGGTAAGATGTGCTCTGCTGGGAACATCTGAATATACACCCTTGGTCACTGAGAGTGTCTTTGCAAGAATGCCCGATCAAGTGACTGACGTACATTCTGAGCCTCAAAAGCTGGGTACAATCGAGACATGGAGCTGACGAGCAGCCGATGAATCCCGATTATTCCGGCTGGCCGTCATCTGCTGCGACGAGCAACCATCCATCGCCTGGTCGTCGAGAGCATGCAGCGCAGCCGCCGTCGCTCATGACTGCGTTGAATGCTGCGCAATTTCAACACGCATCAACTCCTCTGTCGTCCACGTCTCTCTCGAGTCCATTTACGCACGGCGTATCTCCAGCTGTTGCATCGCCGCACAACGTCAGGTCGGCGTCGTCTTCCTCCATGGCGGCGAGGCAGTTTAGTATGCCATACAACCCGCAAGACTGGGGCCCTGTTGGCGGACACAGCTCCCAACCAGGGTATGCGCAGCAACCTACCTTGCATCATGCCGCACAGCAGCAGCGAGTTCAGACGGGTCGGTGGCAATTTCAAGAGCATCCCAAATGATAGACGAAGGGCTCTCATCAACTGACAGGAATATCTCGTAGAATCATCATTATCCCCACCACCACCGCCCTATTCACCTCCTCACAACCAGAGCTCCGGACACAGAGAGTTTTATGCTCATGCCAGCCCAAGTGCTCCGGCAGTATCTCACGCGACCGTAACGCCGCCGCATCAGTCACACGCGACGGCGGGATATGACCATGCTGCAGACTTCAATCAACGCCCCGCTCCTCGCCCACGCCCAATATCGATGGTCTATGGCAACGATGTAGATAGTCACCGACAGTCGCTGCCTCCTCCACCACCCCCTCAAGGATCAAGATCCATGTCTCAGTCTCGAATCAGCACATATCAGAGTTCTCCATGCAACGCACCATCTAGCTCGCAGCCTCGAGCGATATCAGTCTCATATGAGCAAACTCACTCGTCGCCTGCGTCACAAAATCATGGACTGGGATTGACTCCAGCTCAGTTTGAGTCGCCATCGAGGCCTCCAGCATCCCGGCGGGCTGCCTCTGCGGGTGCTGTTGTTAGCAATGCAAGCTACCCAAGACCGCCAAATCTTTCCAGAGGCAATTCACCGGCAAGTATCTGGGGACCTGGCATGCCGCTGCCACCACCACCTCCGGGTCCACCCCCGGTTGCGGGCTCAGCCAGTGTTAGCGGATCGTCTGAATCGTCCTCGGCTCGAACGGTACAGGGTGCCGGCCGAAATCGTGCGCGACCACCGCCATTGATGGGCACTGGGCTGGGTAGCATTCCGCCGACACCAGCAGATTGGGTTGACGAAGAGTATATGAATCACCGGCCCACCAGCGATCGAGAACCGCTTCATATCGATACCGTGAAGGCGATGAAGGTAGCGGATACGGGTGATCTATTGGACTCGAATGGGCAAATCCAACAGTCTCAACGGACCCCTGGAAGTGGCGGCAGCGGTCTCTTCCGCAGCGCAGCAATTCGTGATCCCAGTGCAAAAGGTATTCGTGAGAGGAGGATTGAGCGACGCAATCGTCAGAGTCAGCACTTTGAAGACATCAGTGCGGTGTCGGCCACGAGTGCGAACCCCTGGGCTGATGCGCTGGATCAACTTGTGCCGTCAAACTTGGTGCTTCCCGAGGCAAAAAATCAGCCCGAACATTCACGCCAGCCATCTACTTCCAGGTTCACACCGCGGAGTACAAGGAGCATAGGTTCAGATAGCCAGCCTGCACCTTCGAGGTCAAGGGCGTCATCTGGTGGTCTATTCTCCGATAGGTCTTCCTCATACTCGTCGCCCAAACCAGACTCAGGCACCGCTGGCCAGGCCACCAGCTTTGCTCCAACGCCGCCGTTCTCTCCTGGGGGAGGTCCATCTTCTCGTAACAGTCAAAGAGAAGCTCAATTTGTACCACCCAAGGCCCTTCCCACACCACCCCTCAATTCTGGTAAAGAGCCACAGTCACGCTCTCGTGCAGCATCCAGGGGCCCAGAGGACCGTCCGATTTCCCATCTACTGCATCTTCCGAATGACGGAATCCCCGGAATTGCACCACTCTCACCGAATCGATTTCCTGCCCAGCAGGAAGCCCCACAGGCCTCCCTTGAGTCGATCATCAAACAAGACGCAGAATTTGTCCAAAGTACAATTCAGAGACATCTCAAATTCATCGAGGAAGAAGCCGCCGCAGTGGATGAGGCTGATGCTTTGAGAATATTCAATAAATTTATCATTGCCGAATCTCAAATTCGCCGACAACGGTATGCTGCAGTGTTTGACGCTGCCTCTGCGCAGGTTACAGAAGTCCGTTCCAAGCTTTTTGAAATGCCAACTGTGACCATTCAGCCCGATGCACTATCAACGAAGCCAGCAAAGCCGACACCCACGTTAGAAATACCCTCAAATAGACCGATCCGTCCTGAATCAGCTTGGTGGAATAACTATCAGCCTTGTTTGTCACCAATTGCCAGTCTCGGCATGAGCAACGATGAAATGAGCTCCCGTGGCAGGGCCCCAAGTCGATGGTGGGAATCAAAGACTGGTTCCAGCAGCGACGGCGTTGCGCGAAGAATACAGCGATCTAAGCGGGAGTCCAAATATATGGGCCTAGCAAAGGACAGCTTGCAATGGGACCAGGAGCGGACCCCTTCGAGACTTGACGATACCGAGGCCAATTACTCAGGGCAGCAGGTGCCATATGGCCCTGACGAGTACCCACCCGAGAAGTCCGGCTGGTCCGACGAGACTGGTGGCTTTCCGGTGCCTGGCAGTAATGAGCGAGCTCAGTATACGACAAGCTACAAGCTAGATATATCTCGATTGGTCACTCTTCCACCTCCGTATCCACGCCACTATCCCGCAGTCAACAACAGCCACCCCGATCTCGTCTCCTACCGGACGATCGTCCGCTCGATCACCGATTTGACTGAGATCAAGGCCACTCGAGAGCGGTATACCTCGGATGTTGAGAGAATGATCCAAGAACACCAGAGTCAGGTGGCGGAAGGGCGTTCTCAGTTCAAGGCCAACATTCAAAACCAAATCCAAGAGGGCAGCATCAGCTTCGCCGAGGCAGCTGAGGCGGAAGCTGCCATGTTGTCAGATCAGAACCAACGGGAACGGGACTTGGCTAAGCGACAGCTCGACATCTATCAAGATACCGTGCTAAATCCTATGAATGGTATCCTTACCGATAGAATCAACAGAGCAACCAACTGTATTGACGAGCTAAGTAACCGCTTGTTCGACGATGCTCAGCGTGAAACACCCGATCAGACACAGGAGGAAGGTGATGAGAACCCCGAGTTGCTCGAAAAGTTGACTCAACTCAAATGGCTATTCGAGGCGCGTGAACAGCTCCATCGAGAGGCATTTGAGCTTGTCCGAGCTCGTGACGAAAAGTACAAGTCGGTCGCCATTCTGCCGTATCAGCAAGGGAAAAATGAAGAAAAGATTCGAGAAACTCGAGCATTCTTTGCAAAAGATGCCATGGATCGACGCATCCAGTACGAGACATCAGCACTCGGTAGACTTGAATCATTCCTGGATGTCATTGAACAAAATGTCGTCCGAGGGGTGGAAATTCAGCTCTCGGCATTCTGGGACATTGCGCCGTCCTTGCTAGCGCTTGTTCAACAGGTCCCCGAAAATCTGCGTGGATTCCAAGTCCAGATTCCCGCTGAGGAATACATTGAGAACCCGAGCTATCACAAGCATCCTCTGCAATACCTTTATTCGCTCTTGTCGCATGCCGAGAGGTCCAGCTACCAGTACATTGAATCTCAGACCAATCTCTTGTGCCTTCTTCATGAAGTGCGGTCAGCCGTGATGCGCGCCAGTCGCAACCTCGCCGAGGCCGAGCTCATCTGGCAAGGCGAGCCCGAGGGGGCCGTTAGGGAGCAAATGCAGCTCGCAAGGGCCGACGAGGAAGTCACGCTCACTGCGGACCTTAAGGAGAAAGTTGCAACCGTGGAGGGACAATGGACGGAGGCTCTGGGGAGCCAGATCCAGGGTCTACGCGAACGGGTCAAGGATCAGCTGTTGGCTGAAGATGCGTGGGAGGACCTGGAACAACTGGAACAAGAATAAGAAGCTCTAATGAGAGCAGATACCACCCTGTGCTATCCTGCTCGCCAGTTTTAACATTGTCATCAGAAAGTCGATTTCACTCGTTTATGATATCCCCCTTCTGTTCTGCGATAGATCAGAAGTGCAAATTTTGCAGCTATTCTATGAAAACAGTTCACTGTTCGAACATGGAAGGCGAACACGAACATGAATGATATATACTAGACGCTGTCCCGACCACATCAATGACCGATCTTGTAGGTTTGAGGAAGTTTCGAACGCCCACCGAGAGGCTGTATCCACTTGATCAACCCTACTCTATCCACTACAGTCACGTGATCATGTCTTCTAGAGTCTTCCGTCCCGAACCAGTTTCACTCAAATACCGAGTTTCCTCTCCCACTCCATCCATTTCTGCTTTTCTTGCAAGAAGTGTCTTTTTTGTCTTTCCTCCACTGCGTTCACAAGGCTTCACAACCTGTAAGTCCCTCAATTATCCTACTTGACCCATTCCACAACCTGGCAATGACTCGATCTCCATCGAGCCCACTTGTCTGCCCAAAATGATGAGATGCAGCTGGCACCAGTCAGAGGAATGATGGATACGTCTGTCATTCACTTGCTGAGTAGCTTTACGGCCGGCAAATATACGCAGCTGGTCCTGAAAATTTGTGGCTTTCACCTTACGTTCCTCTCACATCACTGTCACGTTGGTGAGAATAATGGCTAATTTCATCCCATTAAAAGATTTAGAATTAATTTGGGAAGGAAGCTGTCTGCGCATCCTCCAATCACCTGATCTTTTGCAAAGAGCTTGGAAGAAAAGTTCAGAAGACAAACAATTTCTCCTGGAAGGAAAGAAAATTGAAGACGGAAGATATTCTCCTCGACCTTCTCCATCACTCGCAATATTCCCAGTGCACACAAGTTTTTCATTATTCTCATAGTCCGTCAACACCATGGTCCTCCACAACCCCAACAACTGGCACTGGGTGAACAAGGACGCCTCTGGCTGGGCCAAGGAGTACCTGCAGGAGCAAGTGAGCACCATCAGTGCTGAACAAGATGGAGTCTCGGCCAAAGTAGACAAGGTGACTTCCATGAATGGCGACGTAGATGTCAGCCAGCGCAAGGGCAAAGTCATTACCTTGTACGACGTGAAGCTGTCGTTAGAGTATTCAGGTTTGTAGTCCGCGAAAATCTTCCTGTTTCCACGATGGCAGCAGCTGAAACTTTTCGATAGGTAAGACCAAGGACGGCGAGGACGTCTCCGGTACCATCACCGTCCCGGAGGTAGCTCACGACACCGAGGAAGATGAGTACGTCGTACGTTCCCTAAATAAGCATCCCCCTTGCATTGTGCTCGTGGCGCAGTACTCTAGCGCGCTGCACCAAAAATCGAACCAGTTTTGACTGACGTGAAAATCGTCTCAGTTCGAGATTGACATTCACTCCGATGCCTCCTCAAAGCAGCCCGTGAAGGATGTCGTCCGGTCCAAGATTCTTCCTCAGCTTCGCAAGAAGCTCGCTACTCTCACCGGTGCCCTGATCACCGAGCATGCTAAGGATCTTCAGCACGCTCCCGGTGTCAATCCCTCCGCTGGCTTCACCCCGGCCCCCGTCCACCCTCAGACCAACAAGAAGGAGAGCGCTCCATCCACTACCACCACAACTTCCACCACCGGTAAGGTGGCAGTGAACACCGCCACTGTCAATGCGTCAGACGAGTTCCGTACTACCGCGGAGGAGCTGTACGCCACCTTCACCGACCCCCAGCGCATCGCGGCGTTCACACGAGGCGCCCCCCGCCAGTTCGAAGGCGCTCAACCCGGCGGCAAGTTTGCCATCTTCGACGGCAATGTCACTGGCGAGTACGTAAAGCTCGATGCGCCCAAGCAAATTGTTCAGAAGTGGCGCCTTGCCCAGTGGCCCGAGGGGCACCACAGCACCCTCCAGATCAACCTGGACCAGAACGACGTTGATGGTGTGACCCAGATGCGCGTCGAATGGTCCGGTGTCCCTGTTGGCCAGGAGGACGTCACTAAGCAAAACTGGGAGCTGTACTACGTCCGCAGCATCAAGCAGACTTTCGGGTATGTTGAAGATCCCCCCTTCCCCTAAGTTGCAAGCACTTTGACCAATACGTGGTCCTCTTCTTTTCCAATCCAGATTCGAGTCTTCCAAGTCGTTATTGCGGACCTCATTACTGACCTTTTTGCTCGTTCTTCTGTTGGGTGTAGGTTTGGCACTATTCTCTGAGCGACTCCGTGCCATTTCCCTAGCCGCTTAATGTCGTTCACAGAAGGCTAGCTCTTTGCATTTCTATCCCAAATCCACCACATCATTACAACTACAAGCCCATGCGAACCACACTCGGATGCAGAAACCCAGACAAAGCGATACTCGGGCGATAGACCGGCAGCCTGTGTTGTTCTTCTCTTCATTATCGTGACTGAGGCGCAGCAGAGAAGTGTTCATGAAGCTGTAGTGGGGACTGGGTCCGTTTCTATCTCATCCTGCCCGAGAGTGTTGTGTGCATGCATCAACTCTTCTGTCGATGGATGTTTTATAATTTGGTGGGTCTCTCTGTTTGTGACTTTCATCTTCTTTTCTCTAATGATGCCTCCACCCACTTTTGGAAGATGAACTGTGAGCTAGAACGATGCTACGATAGACAAACATAAATGAGATATTATGATAATGATATCGTTCTCTCAAGAAATCATCGCGCTCGACACATTGAGATAATGTGTACGGAAGCCAAGCAAGAAACCGTATACTCGGGACTGGACATTCAGTTACCCTGGTACTGGATCTTGATTCGATTCGGTAACAAATTAGCCATCCTGTAGTCACCTTTACGTGGCTCTTGAACAGCTTCTATGTGGTTTTGAAAGGCTTTGCGCATTCAATCATGATTTATTTTATCTTTCAGTATATGATCCTTTTTCATTTTTGGCCAGATCCGGTGACATGGTTGGGCTAACAGGAAACATTTTGTTTGACAAGGGAGTCAGTGCAGTTACAGAGTGCGCTCCTCCATCTCGATACCATACTCCTCCTTCAGAGTCTTGAGGAGGGGAGCACAGATCTCCATGGTCATGGGAGCGAGAACGCCCTTTTGAGAAATCGTGCCGTCAAGGACCTGCTTGACAGCCACACCACAAGGCACGCCCACCAGCTTAGCCATGGCAGAGTAGCCGGTAGGGTTACCGTACTCGCACAGGGTCGAGGTTCGCGTCTCCTTGGAGCCGTCCTTGTTCTCGATTTCAAAGCGGTGCTGCAGCATGACCATGTCACGCTCGTTGGGTCCGTACTGCATCTTCTTCTCTAGGGTGGCGCAAAGAGTGTCGAGGGCGTTGCCACGAGGCGTAATGGGCTCGTCGGAGAAGAGACCGATCCAGCGGAGACCGCCGAGAAGACGATCGCGCTCTTCCTTGTTGGGGAAGCTGGTCTTGCTCTGGACGGCGGAGGTGAGGTCCTGCTCCGAGGAAGAGGCGGCACCAAGGACCTTGGCGGTAGCCTCCTTCCAAGGGACGGCGCTGTCAAAGACGGGGTTGGCGTCGTCCTTGAGGAAGCCAATATCGACGAGAACCTTGATCATCTCGGGGAAGCCCTGGTAGCGCAGGGTACCACGGATGACGGTCTGGGCCTCGGGCATCTCGTAACGCTCGCGGAAGGGAGTAGAGTCACGGTTGGGGTAGCCCACAAAAGCAAAACCGGGGTAAATGAAGTAAGGCTTGGCGGTAGCCATCAAGTCAGGGCCATCGATGCTGACGACCTTGCCATCCTGGTAGATCTTGGCAGCGTTGCGGAGAGCGAGCAACACCCCGCGGCTGGACCAGGAGAACTTGTAACCAAGGGGATTGTTGGAAGCTTCGGGGGCGGGAAGACCACCACAGAAGGAGATGAAGCTGGTGACCTTGCCACCGGCGGCGTGAACCTCGGAGATGGTCTTGACGGCATCTATAGCAAATGATTAGCGTCTCACCTTGGATGAATAACATCACGCACATATGGATCCTTACAGAGGTGATCAATACCCGGGTCTGCATGGCAGAGGAGAAATTAGTACGATAAGAAGTTGAGAAGCGGGAGCCAGTGACTCTTACCAAGTCCAATCTCGTTCATCACAGTAATACCGGCCTTCTTGCACTCCTCGCTGAGCTCCTCCATGGCCGGGGAGACATAGGAGGTGGTGACGACGTGCTTCTTGGTACGGATGGCAGACTTGATCACGGTAGCATGGAAAGTGTAGGGAATCAATGAGACGACCACATCGACCTGCTCCATTGCCTTGTCCAGAGCGGCATCATCGCTGACATCCAGGGAGATGGCCTTGGTGTTCTTGAAGTCAGAGGCGAGGGCCTTG
This sequence comes from Penicillium ucsense, assembly GCA_014839625.1. Taxonomy (NCBI): domain Eukaryota; kingdom Fungi; phylum Ascomycota; class Eurotiomycetes; order Eurotiales; family Aspergillaceae; genus Penicillium; species Penicillium ucsense. The sequence goes on along the minus strand of WIWV01000109.1, from coordinate 62,828 downwards.
GCGCTCTCGAGGGTTCGGCAGGCTATTCATCCCATTTCACGAGTTAGCAGAGACCCCGTCTAATTACGCGAGGAACCGGTGTCATTGGTCTGCAGCGACCTTCAATGGCTGCGATGTGCACTTGAATATAGGTAGTGGTTGTGGAGGGGGGGTTTGTCGATTTGAGGGCAGCAAGCTAGCATGTAGTAGGCAACGCATTCTTACAAAGAGGAACACATACCGACAGTGACCTCCACGTCGGCCTTGCTCAAGACTTCAACGGTAGGCTTGGTGACTGTAATTGAATGGATTGTCAGCGACTATGGTCCATTGAATGCACGGTGAATGTATCGTCCATAATCCTGGGGAAAGCTCAGACAGCGGGGCATTCCGGCCTACAATATGAGACACAGAATGAGGTCCATTGAGGGATGGAACACTTACCGAAGCCTGAACCGAGCAGGAGAACCTTGGAACCAGCAATTGACTTGACCATTGTGAATATAGATGTGCCAATTGGTATGGATGATTGTGGGTGCGAGAAAAGTGCGTTACTTTCTTTTGATCTCGACCCAGTTGAGTCATTGTCTATCACGTGGCCGGTATCGGTGCGGGGAGTTGGTCGAAGCGGTGGAGAGTCTCGGTGCCCCCAGAGGTGCTTCCATCACGTGATCACACTACGTAATGGGGACGGGTTACTGTATTCGGCAGTTGAGTCTTGACTCGGGGTGAACACGGACGCTTGTCGACAACCCCGTTACAGCCGATATGGCTTGAGATGAAGTCAAGTCTGAATGATCTTCCTGACAAGTTGACACCGGTTCACATGTCCTGGAGAGATATCAAATTATATTTCCCAAGCAGCTCACCCTTTTTGCCCGTAAACAATGGGAATCAACTGATGTGTACTGATTTCAAATGCAATAGCGGGCAAACGATTGAGATTGAAGCGTACTAGGTAGGTGATGGCAGCAGCCATGACTAATAGCGGAACGCTCCCGTCTGAGCGCCATGTGGAGGGAGGAACACCGGTGACGAGGGTGACGAGTGATGAACTATTTGCAGTTCGAGACACATGAGGATCAACTCTCGAGGGAATGTATCGCGATGTTCAGCGTGTCAATTATATAGAAGTGAAGAGCGGAAGCGCAGTCTGACAGGGTATTTTGATGATAATTGCAAGGGGACTGCCGGTGTATATAGGCTACGCTCAAGAACGGCCTGGGTTGTCGAAGTATGCACGAACGCCACGGCATGCAGAGAATGACAGAAGAAAGAGCCCACACATTAAGAAGAAAAGAAGGGTAAGAATAACAGCAACCAAAGCGAGGTCTAAGTCGCCTTCAACTTGTTGCCCCGCATGACTATATTGTCCAGCTGGCCCTTGCTCTCGGGACCATCGCCGGCGAAATCACCTTCGCCGTTGGGATTCTGACGCGACTTGGAGATGCGCCGCTGCCAGCCCAGAAGCACGGGCAGGAAATGCCACAGATCGAATTCAGGCCACAACACATCGAGGAAAACAATCTCAGTTTCCTCGTGGCATTGCCAGAGCATAAAATCGCTCAAACGCTCCACGCCCGACGTCCGCACGAGCATATCGAGAGGCGGTGTGCCCTTTGTCAGCAAGTTCTCCGTAAGGATGTGGCGCGATATCGTCTCTGGTGACAGGAAAGAGGGTGTTTCCGTGTCTGAGGGCTGACCCAAAGCCGCACCCTTGGTGTGATGTCCATCTTGTGGGCCGAGGTGAAGGGTCGTAGACGACGAGAAAGACGATCCGGACTCGTAAATGCGACTGGCTGAGTCATTACGAGAGGAGGAGTCATCATCGAGAGCCGACGATTCTGCAGACGACGATTCCGAATCGCTTTGCGGATCCGGAACTTTTGAAGAGCAGCGCGTTTGCGTCCGAATGTTGTGCGTGATGTGGGATTCAGAGAAAGGCGTCCGAGAGATGCCGTTTGCAGGGGGATCAGAACGAAGTGGTGTGCTATAGTCTCTCACGGTGTCCCGAATCGCAGTCGTGATCTCGTCGCGAGAGGTGTACGGAAAGCAGATGTTCAACACGCGGTCGCCGTTGCGGCTGGTCAGGTCGACGGCCTTGTTGACAGCGGCGAGCACGTCCGGTTTGAGAAGATCCAGGCGCCCGAGCACTCGAACTTGCGCTCCGTATCTATCCAGCAGGTCTCCGTGTTGCGCCATTTGAGACAATTTTACCTTGGCCATATCCATGAGCGCATCGACCTCGAATTTGGAGCGCTTGAAGTTCTCGATACTGAAGGCGTAGATAGTCACGACCTGCACGCCACTTTTGTAGCAGACCTCGAGGATCTAGACAATCGGTCGCACTGTCAGCCTTGATGGACATGCAGCAAACGGGAAGACAGCGACTGCCGTTGCTGTCGCGCGACGCCTCAACTTCGTCGAAGCGTTGTCCTCTTTCAGGAGAGTAACGTACCCTAGCCAACGCCTCAAACCCCAGATTATGACCTTCCACCGTCTCAATCCCGTGGCATCTGGCGAACCGACGATTTCCATCCATCACAAAGGCGACATGTTGCGGAATTGGGCCTTGTCGAAGAGCACCCACGAGGAGCTCTTTCAAATTGTTGATGGCAAACTCAATGGGCGGCGAGGCAAGAAACCATCGCCGGAGGCGGGACAGATGCATAGAGCCAGACATTGTCAACAGTGACCTGTGCGAAAGCAAGTATACCACCGAATAAGTACAGACAAGCGAGCGAAAAAGAGCGCCTCGTGAAACGAGTGTTGAAATGCCACGCTGGAAATAAGGAGGAAAGTTGATTAGAAGGCGGAGCGGAGCGGGAGAGCGTTGGGTTCCCTTTTCCGGGATTCCTGAGAGTTTGGGGTGGTGAAGGTGAACTGTGAACTTTGGACGATGTGGTCTGATGGGGGTTCAAAACCTGCCACCTTGAGTGGATCTATCAACTCGTAGGAGTGTGGTACAAAGAATGCCGAGTGTGAATCTGACAACGGTGTATGTAACATAGGCAAAAGACAACATGTGATTTTCAAGTCCAGCGGGAGTTGGTGGTAGATCAATGCGTCGGTCATAATAATAATATCGGGTCGACTGCGGCTTTGCCGATGCTAGGCTACACTGTTCCGCCCGGATTTGCATCCGCGACCAGATGCTCGGCAGTGGCGACGCTGACGAGGCTCGACTGCAGTGGCCAACCAGGCTTTGTAGTTTGGTGATCACTTGAGTCAGGGGAGAGCAAGGTTGAAAATGACCTCATCCTCGTCTACGAGTCTCAACTTCTCAAGTCTATGATCTACCACGACGAGACCCAATACATCTGGTCTAACAAAGTGCGAACGTGTTTCACGTTCACAGGAACAGGCGATAAGGTTAGTGATTGAAGATAATCGAACCGGGCCTCGGCGTCTCGTTCCGCAAGCGGCGCTTGTGATTGGAGAAATCTCATGCGAAACGCGAAACCAACCACAACATGTCTACACCGGGGGAGATAATTTCCAGCGAACCGACATGATAGACAAGTATGAGCAGAGCGCGACAATTCACCGTGAACACCAGAAAACGTGTGGAAAGGCACCAGACGGCCATTATGGAAAAGGTCATCAGATAACATTATAGATCCTTTCGCATCTCGTCCCCGCTGGATGGCGTCCCAGTCCCCGAGCTGGCCATATCCCAGCTGCCATCCTCGCTGCGTCTTCGTCGTCGCTCCCCTCGCTCTCTCATAGCGTCACGGATGCGCGAACTGACATCATCCATTGGATCATTCTGAAGCGTCATGGGACTCAGCGGCTTCATCCCGTGTCGTGAGCCCGGTCGTGGTCCCGAAGACCGACTACGGCTTCGATTGCGACTGGGGGGTCGAGTCGAGAAGAAGCCAATATTGGCCAGATTTTGGAAGGACTCGTTGCGAGGGAGAGGCTCGGATGAGGTCCATGTGTCGCTGGTCTTGTTCTCCTGGCTGCGCTGGGGCGGTGGTGCTTCCCGCGCGACCGTGGATTCATCGCTGACCTCGCGGAAGGGGTCAGTCACGATTCGAGCGGCATCAAAGTCGGGGAACAGTTCGGGGCCCATGGTGTTGATCGCATCGGTAACTTGCTGCGCGAGCATAGCGCGTCTTTCGCGCAACTGAACGAGGGTGTTTGCCGAGGACGGGTTCAGAGACAGGACCAGGGGTCGCAAGGATTTGACGATATCCATACCAACCTCTCCGATTCGAAGAGCCGCGAAAGTGATGGTGGGGAAGCCCACCATGCCAACAATCACCATCAACCAAAGGGGCACCCAGTCAGGTATCAAGCCCTGAATCCGATTGTGATAGGTCCAGTAGGTGAAGATGGCAGTATAGGTCGCATAGACAGCCGGAGCAAAGGCGAGCGCGATCAGCAGCTTCCAAGTCGCCATGACATCGCGACCTTGCAATTTCACCGTCGACGCTGCCAGGGCTTCCTTGGACTTTTTCATCGACAAGTACTTGGTGGCGATGAATACCGGGGTAAAAAGCAGCAGGCCAGGAAGAGTGCCGATGGTGAGAAGGGCGAGTTTGCCTAGGCGGTAGATCAACATGGCAATGACTTGCAGGAACGAGAACTTGGCATAGGCGACCTGGTGGTCTCGAATGCCGAGGATTCGAAGCTGCTTGTTGTAGCTTGCAATGGCATTTCGTAGGTTCACGATACGGGGGTCATCTTTGAAGTGGGCATAGCCTTTGACAAGACGTCGATTGAGCTCCACGACCATGGGAAGAGGAAGCTTCTTTCCTTTGGTATTGTAGAGTCGACGAGCAGCTTGAATGACCTACGCTGCGTCAGCATATTGTCTCACGGCATTCAAGATGAGTGCGAAGCCTCGAGGATCTCGTACCATCAAGGTTTCATAATCAGGACTGGTCACAGTCACTGCCACCAAGCTCTGATAAATGATGTCCAGCAGTGTGCCAACTGATTCCCGACGTTCACCCTTCCTGAATTGGTCGACCAGTTCTTTGGGAACCTCAACGGGGTTACCAAACTCGATCACAGCACGGGAGCGGAACTTGTGTGCATGGAAATAGTTCATGCCACAAGGAACGATCTTTAGACCACAATCCGGGTTATCTGCTAGAGTGCCCAAGGCCATCAAAGCCACACCAGCTGTCGCACGGTCAGCAACCATATCTGCGCCATACTGTAGATTCGATCAACAACGGTACCTTTCAGAGGCAGTAGAGAGGGTCGATCATGACTTCCCCCCTCGGGAAAAATTCCCACACAGCCGCCAGCATTCAACCTGGCAAAGACAGCCTCGTAAACAGCCGTCTGATCCACATGCGGCGCGACTTTGAACTTTGTGCCTTTAAATTCGGGATCCTTTTCCGATCCAGCTCCTGTGAACTTGCCATTGTCGTCAATATCTTTGCGGCCCGTCAATTGGGAAAGTGCATCTTTGTGCGTGAAAGGTTTCTTGAGGACCAGCTCTTCGGGACCTCGAATCTCCGCAATTGCCGTACTATGCGCTGTGCCGTTGATGGTGGGCAAAGCAATAGTACCCTCTGCCTCGAACCCGGGGCCTTCGAAGTTCGTACCCACACCGCGGAGGAGCTTGGGTTCATTGACAGGGTCGGGCAGGTAGATGGTTCCGGTCCCGGTTTTCAGGTTATCCATTGCGCGCGCCACGGGCAAGGCGCCGATGCCTCTTGCCAGGAGACCGATGAACTTGCGCCGAAAGGACTTCTCCGCAATGAGCCATGAAATTCGTCGGTGTGCTTCGCTGCGAATCACACGCATGAGGACCAGCGAATCGACAAACTACCCAAGAGAAAGCACCGATGTTCAAGTTAGCGCTGTGCGTGTCGTAGCCGTACATCGAAGGCCCGCCTCGCCTACCTGATTTGCATGGGGAGCAGCCACGATGATAATCGGCCCTCGACGAGGAATCTTCCATGATCCACGAGGGTGTACCTCTCGAAAGAAGAGGTCGATGAGGACGGAGAATGTCCAAAGGACCAGATCGTATAGCCACCCGATCAGGGGTGGAATATACGCCTTGTTCTTCCCCATCTCGGCGGTTGTGTTGTCAAGACTGACAGCACACACGAGACTTTGGAGCACGCGATCGGAAAGTCCCAATGTGTTTGGGGCAGAGCACACTTCACATGTAACTTGGCGATGCGCACGGGCGGCCCGCCCAAATCTCAGTATGTAATCCCGTCCTCGCCTCTACTAAGCTGGTCCGCGAGCCGAGCCCCGCTTTCAAGCTCGCCTTGATTCCGTTTCTGGTGGTCAGTCGACCTTGGCGGAGACAAGGTTGGGTCTTCGCTTATGCACAACCGTTTGTTTCCGACAGCAGGGGCAACATACGAGCTTCAGAGTGAGATACAGATTTGCAGGAAGCACCACCGAGGGCAAAAATGGAAAGGTGATGTTGAGTAATAGAGGGGAGGACACATGGGGGAGTGCATAGGTCCGTGTTCCTATCGATTACCCACGTCACGCCGAAGATAGTTCCAGAATCGCGGTTTCCTCATTTGCCGGACTTATAGACTTCAATCGTTCGATTCGCTTACTTAAACACTAGACTCAGGTACCTTCAAACATTACACTAACCTAACTAGGTATACAGTACCTCACTACTACGTAGTGCATAGTCATACTATATGCCATATCGTAAGGAATAAGGATGGCAACAATGACGATGCTTTACAGGATCTCGTAGTACTCTGACTACTCTCTGCCTTACCTCTAACTTTGAGCGGATTGTTGATAACGCTGCTTTCCGGGCACTACCTTACTACCTAGTTAACTTGGAACCTACTAACCTACCTACCTAGGTACCTGCGGAAGGCGAAGCTTTGTCATCGATGCTTGGGACTCAATGAATTATGCGGAATATGAGCAGATGGGAACCTCTTAAATGAGATATGAGCTGTTGGATCTCGCAGAAAATCAAGATTCTACGACCACGGAAACTGCAACATCTTATCTCAGGATCAATTGAAATTGCGAAATTTCACAGCTCACTGAATACACTACGTTTGTATGCTACCAATTTACGGACAGTGGGAATGTTACGCCCACCGAGTTTATAGATGATAGTACTTCCTCGTTGCCTTTAATACAATCTTAATCCAAATATGGTAAGCATCTGTCAGCTCGGGTGTACAATTCCTTCGTTTCAGAAAGAACATAGCTAGGCTCCAGGTTCAGTCTCGTGGTTCCATTTTACTATATTTGTTCAACATTTTGGGGGTTAATACCTATAGCGACACGAAATAATTCCATGTGTGTCACAGACCCAGCAACGTGAGCTCTTTCCACTGCGCACCCCACATTGCTTATTTTCAATAAAGCAGGCCACTTGATATATGTTTTTCAAGCAGAAAGTTGTCCGTGTTGATTCGACTGAGTCCTTTTTTCTCTGATATTAGAACAAGCAGGGGCCCCAGGGCTGGTCAATGGCAATGGCATCATTTCGTGGCCTCTGTCGAACGTTCTCGAGCTAGTCACTTATCGGCTCTCATTACGCTAGAAATGAAAAATGTGTCTTCGGGCGAATATCAGCGCATTGGTTTCTATATCAGGTAGGCGTTTTGGGAGTAGTTTCTTTTCTATGGGTTCTCGGGTTGTTTTCAATCCATGTACTTTGCAGTTTGCAGTACTACCTTATTGATTCAATGTAGGATATATAGTTCTGCCGCTCACAGCAGTCCCCCCATGCCTTCTACCTAGATAGAAACTCCATCTCCTCCGCAGTAATCCCACCCTCATGCCTTTTACCCTTTCAGTGACTGCACCTACTTTTGTCGCTAATGGAAGATCATCAAAAGTCCACACCATTGATCACAATTCCAGTCTATCTTCCCTCCGTCTCGACATCAGTATCCCGGAATTCGTTTCCCGCTCGTTTCCTCTAGTGTGGAGTTTTATGGTACTTACATCTTTAACCTCCCGTCGCCTTTAGGGCGCGGCTGAGTCTCTGATGCCCTGTGCAATGATCACACAAGTACATGCTTTCCAAATCATAGCGATGTTATCTTACCCACGTGGAAGATCCCTAGGTCCATATGGAAAAAATCTTTGACGGGGCAAAGAACTACGAATTGAGAGAATATTGTCTCGGTGAGGTGAATAGGATCTGCTTTTACTGAACTACACCGCATTCAAGTATCACCCATGTTTGCGAAATACCGCCAGCTCGAGCGCGAAACCCTGGCGACGCCCCTTTACCGGAGGACGGCCTCGGTAGTATGGAGTTCAGACACGATGTCAACACTGGGCGAGGCATGACTTCGCCTACATTGGAAGATGGTCACTGAGGTGTGTGCGAACTCTGAAAGATCATCACTCTCAACGAGATGAAGGAAAAACATGGGTTTAAGTCAGCGCCGAGAGGTTTTGGGTACCTGGCGAGATCCATCGGCGATTGCCACGACTGGAAAGAACAGAAGCTGCTAAGGTATGTCTTGATTTCTGACATACTTTTGTCTAAGGTTTCAAGCTGAATTAAGGCAAATCCTTGATCGGGGTGAACAACATTAGGACGGTATCACAAAGGATCGTCGGCCGAGTCACAGAATACACTCACTATCCAGTGAAATAGCCTCAAGATCATGGTCCATGGGAGAATGGCAGCCGCCAACGGCTGGTCGTCTATCGAGACTCCAGCAGCCTAAAGCCCAACCCTTCCCCACCTGCCCCGCAACCTTCTACTACAGACCCGCGTGGTTCGGCTCATATCGAGCGAATTTTAGAAGCGCACTCTTCACCACTGCGATCTCGTGTACTCCATAGTGTACAACTGTACATCCAGTGCAAGACACACCCAACCCCCTTCACTTGGCCTCGACTTGCAGTATTCTCTCCGCCTTCACACTCACGATTATAATCACGTGCGACACAAACGACTCTCAATCACGCTAAGAAATTAACCATCTCACATTTCATCATCTTCTCCTCCTCCCAAACCTCTGATCCTATCAATCCCACGACCTCTGCGCATCGTCTCGAGATGTCTATCAAGTATGTGTGCACTCCCAGGTCTCGAGAACAACTCTACATCAGAATACCCTAGCTCTAACATTTGACTTCAGCTGGGTCATGCTTCACGAGCAAGACGGCTTCGTCCGTCTTCCCAACGAACGCATGGTCTACACGTCACCTCCCCGCGCTCGCCTTGCTCTGACTCCGCCACCAGGCTACACGGGCAGGGACGATTTCTCGCACTCGATTCCTGCTGGCAATATCTACCTGACAAATCAGCGAGTATGGCCGCGGCTCCTACCACTCCCGTCCTCCGTTTTCTGCGCGCTGGATCACTGACCACCTGAATGGGCTTAGGTCGTTTACCTTCCCGAGTCAAACACCGCGACCTTCCAGTCTTTCTCCGCGCCCTTACTAAACGTTCGGGACTCCCACGTGTCCGCGCCCTTCTTCGGCCCCAATGTCTGGACAGCCCTCGTTCAGCCTGTTGCGGGTGGTGGCTTTCCTCCTTCTCTCCCCGCCATCCAAGTCAAGGTGACCTTCAAAGAAGGCGGTGCCTTTGACTTCCACACAAACTTTGAGCGCATCCGTGAGCGCTTAGAACAGGCGGTGGAGAATATCGGAGATGCAGGCAGAGGGATGCAGGGCGTCGATCTTTCTGCGGTGCACCTGGACGAGTTGCCGGCCTACGATGGTCCGCAGGCGTCGGCGCCCCCTCTGGTTGACGATGCACTCTCCGCGCGTCCACAGCACACACGTCAGCCCTCTACAAGTGGAGCTGAACCAGCGGAGCCACCACCCTGTTATGAGGAGGTGCAGTCTCAGAGTGTGGCTCAAGAGCTGGAGGAGAGACTTCGACGTGCAGGTTAAGTGGTTATGTGAGGGAGAGCTGAGGCGAGGGACACGGAATGGCCATGAACTTGGCGCCTTCTTCCTTTTATTTTTACGACACCTTTTAATGAGTCTGGCTTTCTCGCGGAAGTCAATGAGATACCTAATTGCATGTATATTACTACTTGATGATTCCCATGAACTTGAAAAGCCCGCAACATGGGTGTTTTGGCAGTTGAGTGTCTGAGACACAGGAATTTTGATGTAGACACAGAGCGCGCACAGAGCTTTCTTCCAAGCAGTTCGAGCTGACTCGCCATTCGATTCCACGGCAAGTAATCAGTCATACTTTATAAAGTTCATATGAATTAAGTGCGCTCGCTCAGAGTGAACAGACAATTCGAATCGTCCTTCGATCAGATCAGTCCGAAGGGCGATGGGGGACCACCGTAGTCGGGCCAATCACGTGCAGCACAATTGCGCGCTCTCAGCGGCCGGGGCGTCCCGATTTTCCAGTCCGAGCTTGGAAAACCACATCCTCCCGATCTTCAACCTCACCACGTCTGCTTGCAGTCCCACACGTACAACCCTCCCTCTCCCCCTATTCATCAGTCCCACGACGCTACGCCGGTTATTTCCAATTGACAGTCGCAATGGGTTTCGCCGACTTTTTCTCTGACGTCGTCTCCTCCCTGGGCTTCTCCGAGGTCCAGGCTGAGGCTCCCGCCGCCGACGTTGAGTCTTCCACCCCCCAGGACTCCGAGCCCGCCGAGAAGACCGAAGAGACCACCGAGAACAAGTCCGAGGACGCTCCCGAGGAGTCATCTGAGGAGGCCCCTCAGGAGGAGGAGGAGGCCGAGGCCGAGGAGGAAGAGGAGGAGGAAGAAGAGGAAGAGGAAGAAGATGAGCCTGAGGACATCAAGCCCAAGCTCGAGGAGGGTGAGTGACCCTGCGCCATATACGAGCCCCGTGCATGACATTCTGCAATGCCCTTTGTCATTTCAAGTTCGCAAGATCTTTATGCGCAATTGATTCAATGTGGATCCCTTGAAGTGGACTGTGGGCAACACTCCAAGTTGCGAGACATGCGTCATCAGAGGGCATCTTTGAGCAATGCGCTTCCTCTGTACCTGCTCTCGATGGACTCACACGCTAATCAAACTTTCTTCAGAGTGCGCCAACTCCGCCCAGTGCGCTCCCTACAAGCACCACTACGATGAATGTGTCGAGCGTGTCACCCGCCAGCAAGAAGATGAAGACTACAAGGGCCCCAAGGAGGACTGTGTTGAGGAGTGTAAGTTGTCAATCACTTGAAAGAGGTTTATCAACCTCGCAGCATGGCATTATGTCTTTGCACAGTGAATTGGACATGGTGACGCTGACATTCCGACAGTCTTCCACCTCACCCACTGTGCCACCGCCTGCGCCGCCCCTAAGCTCTGGCGCCAGCTGAAATAAGCGGATTCTCATTCAAGACCCCTTCTTTTGATCTCATGTCTCCAGCCGGGCACCGATCTCGCCAAATCACCCAGCCCCCTCTGTGCCTGGTTCGAGGAGTAAACATCTGGACCTGATTTCTCAAAAAAGAAGGGCGAATCCGTTCATATGATGACTGTACATTACAAAATCCCTCGAACAGTCTGCCGTCTACATGTTTTGGAATCTCAAATCGCGGGGTTTGAACGAGAAGAGGCTTGACGGCCTCGTTTTTTTCTCAATTGCCAGCCCGTGTATGCGCAAATGGTGTCGTTTCTTCTCTTTTTTTTTTCCGAGGCGGGAGGGGAAGAAGGAAAGGATACATTAATAGATCGCCTTCTCTCTGGCCTTGCATGTACAGATAGCTGGTCTTTCACCTGTTTCAACTGTGCTCGTGTCTTCTATTGATCGTGTCCTCAAGACGAATCTCATGTGTTTGAAACCGGACCTTATCGTGCTTGAACTATGGCTCGAACTCCCAGGATCACTGCCATGGCGTATAGTTCCTGCTTGACCGTGATCGTAAAACCTTCGGACTCGATTCATCAATTGGAGCCCTCCGCCTTTTTATCAGGATCCGGAGGTTGTAAGATACCACCTGCATACGCCAACGTCGGATGCTCCATGTCCTCATTACTAGGTGGCAGGTGGCAGGTGGCAGATGCAGCCCCCTCGTCCCCACCTCTAAACTGAATATTGAAAATAGGTTTGACCAGTTGTGAATCAAATGATGATTCAAGAGTCACGGGTTTAAGGTCAGTGGACCAAGGTTGACCTGGATATGTACAACTGAGGTATATGCATCCACGCTGGGAAATAAAACGAGTCAAGGGCTGTAAATACATCGCGCGCATCACGGTTCACACCTATATCCGGCTATTGATCGAAGCGTCAACATCGAGCTCGGCAACCAAATGAATTGCTTAATGCCCCTTCACGGAACCGGGTCCTCCTGGAACGCGCTATCTGTTCGTATCTTGGAAGCGGCCTTATTACCTTCGACGTCCCCTTCATCAGAGTCTTGGAAAGAGACACCAAGCTCAATACCACGATCAACGTCCCACCGGCGACGTTGCACAGTCCGGCCAAATAGTCCGATGGACATGGGTAAGGGAGCCACGACCGTGGACAGCACGCACGAGAAGATCAATGCTCGGTGCATATTCCGTGGAGGGTTTCCGTCCGGTCCGTCCTTCAATGCATCCTGGATCAGAATGGCACAGGAGCCGAGCAGCTGTCCGCCTGTCCAACACACGGTACTTCCGATCTCGGGAGAGAAGGGGTACGTGATTTCGGCCAGATACTCGAGCGCGATCGGGAGCATGGCGAAGGATGAGGCGCCCAGTAGACCCATCACGATATAAGTGGGTGCAATGCCTGCCGGGCTGGACGGCGCAAACACGAGACCGATGTATGATGCTACGATGACGGGGACGAGCACACGGATTGATCCCAGGTAATGCTTCCAACGATCGGTAATGGGCGACATGATGGCCGCAGCGACCAGGCCGACGACGATCAGTATGGCGCCGGCAATGCCCGCTTCGGTCTCGGAGAACCCGTACGGACTGAGGATCTGGTTCAGGAGAGATGATATGCTGTTGAAGAAAGCGACATAGACCGTGAACGGGGCCACGAGGAGCCAGAATTCCAGAGTGGCGAAGAGCTGGCGCATCGCAGGGACGAGTGGGGTCCGAGGCCCTGAGGACGAGGCGCTCGCGGGCGTTGGCGGCTCTGCAGGAATGAAATATGCAGGTATACACACGACGGTGGACTAATTTCAATGGGAGTCCTCCCGGATTAGCGGTTGATCTCCTGCCAGGTGCGCCCCGGTCTCTCTAGGTTCGAGCAACAGCCTCGCGAGACCCAAGCGCAGCAGAGAAGGAATCACGCACAATGATGGAAATGTAGAGCACCATGTCAGGAATGTCGGATGGGCTACTCGCCCACATGGAATCTACCAGCTGTGCGATCGCAGCCCCCAGCGGATTCGCGAGACTGGCCACTGCGGTCGCACTCGTCCGGCCCTTGGCTGAGAACCACAGGTCGCTGTAGCGCGTTGGCGCGCACAGGCAGAACGGTTGTGCCAGACCAATGATGATCTGACCGACCATGACGAGGCCGAAGATGCCTCCGTTGGCTTTGGTGCCTGCATATCGCAGCCAGTTGCCGACCAACAGCAGCGTCGCGGTGATGACAATGGCGGGCTTTGGTCCGCCCTTGTTGAGGACCCAGATGACAAAACTACATCACGGTCAGGCTTTCAGATTGATCAAGTGCAAAGTATCGAGTCGGCGCATCCCCGTCGTCGAACGGGAGCAGGGTATCAATCGACCCCGGGGGATGGGCTGGTGCAATCACGAGACCGCTCACTTACGGACTGACAATGCAGAAAGCAAATTGGAAGCCGATACTGAGCCAGTTTACTGCACTCTCCGAGACGCCAAAGTATTCGGCCGTGGTCGTAGATATTGCAGAGAAGGTGAGCCACTAATCATCGCACAGCGGGAAGTGAGACGAGACGTGCTTTCAGACGGGGAGGGAGGCATTCTCCAACGAGGCAGACTCACATTCCAGCTCACGATGATGTTCAGCAAGACCAGTTCGATCAGTCCCCAGAACCGCCGCCTGTAGACTCTAAACTGCGTGGATGATTGCGGGGGAATGGCCTCGGCGGTCGGCATGGTGAAATAGTCCCTGACAGGACTACGATGGTAATGGCGACGGGATGGATCGCCTTCCACACAAGTTGAAGTCGCAGAACCAGCGTTACATTTCAGTTGACTTTTACCGCAAGGACGGGAGGAATTAAGTTCTTTCTCTCTCTCGCTCTCTCGCGCTCTCTTTATTTCAGGATGAGCGACCACCCGGGGGATTTAAATGGAAAGGGTCTGGAGTTAAAGTGTGGGGAAAGCACTCTACGGGCCACTAGCCAAGACGCCAGTACCACGACTCGCCAGTTGAGTCGCAGGACTCGGTTCAACTGACGCTGAGTACTCAAGTTCAACTTCTTCTCTCCGACTGTCAAAGGAGGGTTTCGGGCGGGGGACAGAGCAACGGGGCCAGATGAGACAAAGCCAGACAGCCGGGGGCCACGGCTTCGTTGTCGCACCCTCTCGGAGGGGCTGATCCTCGTGATGACACGGTCTCCCCCGCAGAGTCTAACGGGGTTGGGACGAGGGCACGAGACCGTGTGAGGCCGGTCTGGGCACGTCATCCATTACCTCCCGGCTGGGAATCCCCTCATGTAACCCGTTGATAGGAGAGGCACATGCAGAGGGCGCGTCGATAGTCGATATCGGATGCCGCATGCCGCATGCGCCATGGCCCAGACTCTTCCCTGGCTACGAACACATCCTGTAGAGTGTAGACTGCAGAGTGTAGATAGGGAATCAAAATGACTTGCTCGCCAGTCTCCGGGAAACACCGTTCGAAATATAAGGTGGGGTTGTCAGGTAGAGATACCAACCCTAGAAACCTACCTGTGATGTAGCACCTACTACGAATCTAGACTCCTATTTAGAAGTTTTCACCATTCACCATCCTTCTAATGCCTTTGGGGCAGATCCCTGCTACCCATGGGCCTTGGAAAAGGCGTTTCGTGGCTCTGCCAAATGCAGTCGAACATCATGAGGAGGCTTCGAGCACCGGAAAGAGCACATGTGGGCAATGACATGTCTGTGGTTTTCCGAGAATGTTCTCCAGTCGAGGAAAGTCTATCAGGTGACAGGCAGTCGAGCTGGCCATTCGCCCAGTGATTATGACATGCATGGATCCTCCATCATGATAACTTCCAACTGTCGCAATAGAAACACCAGCTACAGGAGGTGCCTGGGACGACTCCGTTAAACCGAGTGCTCTTCATCGGGCTGACAATCAACGACTAATTGTCGTCCAAGATGAGGTCTCGATTCCTCAAGGCCCACAGTTGGTGCGCAAAAGGAGCTTTGAACAAAGTCTGCATCTTTTTGCCGGGGCAGAATGGGAGTAGTCCATCGTGGCTGTCTGATCTTGCGTTCCATGACGATGCACATTGTACTTCTGTGTAGAACCACAACTGCTCGACCAAATACCATGAGGATCTGGCCTTCAGTGAGATGGACTACTTACCTAGGTACGATACGATCTTGAAGTACAGAAGGTTGACGAGGGGAAAGGTCAGAAGCTCAGGAGAAGTGTCGCCAGAGTTTCCCAGGGCACTCGAGGAATGGGAAGTCTCTGAACGCCTTCCCAGCTTTATTCGATACGTTTTGCGACACAGTACCTCTCGGTGCAACACACACTTAAAAGGACTTCGGGTCAACCATGGGATCAGGTGGAGCCAGGTACGGTACCTCTTCCGCGATCGCGCACTGCCGCACTGTACCTGAATTGCAGAGACCTCCTTAGCCTGCTTTTTCTCCGCCGTCTCCGCAGTCCGCGCACCCTTCACTTGTAACTCAGCTGGGTGTACTTGCAATCCAGGCCACTCATTCTGCTCTCGCGCACCACATCACTCCTCACACTCGAGTCCCCGAAACTGTGTGGAGATCATCTCCCAGTCCTGCATCAATTCAGGGTTTTTTCATTCTTGGTCACTGTTCGCAGCATGATTCATTCCTGAAACCCTTTTCTTCCGCTCCTCGCTCCGTCCCGCCAGAGGCATTCCGCCCTGAAACGCCCAGAATGACCATCAGTCTCCGCTCCAGTCAATCGTCCTACGGAGACCCCCGTTATATGTCAACCGCCACCGTGCCCTTTTTTCATGGACCCCCAGCGCAGTCAGTGGTAGATGGCTACCGTGATGAAGTCCACCACCAGGATGGTCAAGCGCACTCCGAGCCGGTAAGGGGAACTACGGGGCAGCTTCGCCCGTTTCATCACCGAGACAGCATCATGTCATAGTATCAGGCTGACCAAGGACTCACGGCAACAGCTCGATGCGACCCAATCTTCAAAGTCGGGTCAACCCAACCTGAGCGACCCGGTGACAATGTATCTTTTGACCGAGACCGCCATCGAAGACAGCAACAGATACGAGATTCTACCGTTCGAGGAAGTAGAGCACCTCAAAAAGGAACGCAGCATTCTCAAGCCTCGAATCGACAGCATCAAACGCAAACTCGCATTGGAGACAAAACTCCGAGACGCGGCCCAAGCTCTCGGAAAATTGGACAGGCCTCCCAGCCCACGGAGCAGCAGTGAGTACGGCGGTCATGCTCCACCCGGCGTTGTGAGTCTGGAAAAGAGCGACTCGGAATTGGCCGTCAGTCAGAGGCGATGCGACGAGCTAGCACAGGAACTACGAAATCTGGAAGGCAGATCAAGCGAGATCTCTCGGCGTCTGCTCGAACACACTGCGGGTGTTCTGCAGATAACCCACAAGGGACTGAAGAAAGCTCGCACGGACGAGCAAACGCACGAGAGACCAGAGGACGACCTTGAATTTGATGATCGCAGCTTGTATCGAACCCCCGAGCATTTGGACCATTTCGGAACCCATGGAAGGATCGAGGATTCTGCCCCAAGCGCGATAATAGACAGCCAGTCGCAGAGGCGGCTCGAGGATCTCAGCGACCGCCTGTGTCAGCTACTGGCGCAAGCCAAGCCCGACGAATTTGTGGAGCCACCACCACATCCTGGCGCGCCTTCATCTTCAATCGAAACACATCTTGCTTATCTAGAAAATGGAATGGAGTCTCTGCGTTCGTATGGCTCGACCAGAGCCGTGCCCCCCGACACCAAAGGTTCATCTGCAGAGACGGACGACGTCTCCAAAGCCCAGCTTGTGGAGATCAACAGCCGGGTACAGGGCATCGTCGACCGATTCGGCTTGACTCGGTCTCCAGCCCTCCCTCCGCCACCAGAGCTCTCAGATAGTGAAGGCTTGCAGGAACAACTCTCCTATCTCCAAGCGGGTGTGGACGCCCTAGCTAGCCGGGTAGATGGTTTACTTGAGCAAAAGAGTATTTTGACTACGCAGATCCAACAACAGCGTGAGCTCAACAACAAGTCAGACGCCGAGCGCGATGCTCATATTGCCGACTTGACGGAACAGTTGGCTCAGATGCGTCGGAATTTCGAGGCTTCTGAGCAGGAGAGTAGAACCTATCAAGATCAGGTGGAAGCGACCACACAACAAATGGAGGCTCTGCGCAATGACGGTTCCTCAACGGATAAACTGAAGGCGTCTCTGGTGCAAGCCGAGGGTGAAATCAGCCGCTTGCAGGGTGTGGTGGACTCACTTCACAGTGAAGCCGACTTGCGTGCCGAGGAAGTTCGAGAAATACATGACCGCACAGAGGAAGCCAAAGAGGCTCATGAGCGTGCGACGCAAGAGATCGCCCATCTCGAAGCAGAGATTCAGCAGCTACGCACCGAATCTACCGCTCGTTTGGAAGATGCACATGGTCAGCGCGAACAAATGGATGCTCAGCTCAAGACGGCATGTGATCAGCGTGACGAATTTGAGGCACAGTTGAAGCAGCTTGTCGACCAACGTGACCGCGACGACGCCCAACTCAATGATCTTGTCGACCAACGTGATCAGGCTGACGCTCAGCTGAAGCAAGTCACTGCTGAACGAGAGCAAGTCGAGTCTCAAATGAAGGAGGCTCTTGCGCAGCGGGACCAAGCCGAAGAAAGGTCCGCCCAGATGCAAAGAGAAATGACCGAGCTTGAAGGCGAAGTGGTCCGAATTACCACGGAACTCACCATGGTCAAGGCCGAACTCGACGGAGCCTATGGCACCCGAGCGCAAAGGGCTGCTGAAGTCGCAGCAAACCCTGAGATTCAGATGGAGCTCGATCATCTTCGGACGCGCAATATCGAGTTGACGGAGGAGCTTGCGGTGCTCAAGGGCCAGAAAGGTAGCGGCAATCTTCAACAACGTGCAGACACCCTCGAGAGAGAACTTCGCGAGACCCTGGATGATTATGAAGCGATGACCAAGGCAAGCATTGAATTCGAGAAGGAAAGAGAGCAGTTTGAGAGGCTCCTCGACACAATGCGTGATCGGTGCGAGCAGCTGGAGCAACAGCTAAGCGAGGAACGTATCAACTGGATGAACTTGAACAGTCCAGGCTCCGTGGGCCGCGAGGGGTCCGAGACGACCTCACTTATGGTTCTGAAGAATGAATTCAAGAAGATGATGCGTGATACACGTAACGAGAATATGAAAAACCTGAAGGTGCGGAATATTGATTGGAAAAAGGACTATGTGTTCTGCGCTAATGCTTCAATTCACAGAGAGAACAAGAGGAGCGGCGCAGGCTCGAAGGACTCCTCCGAGCTCTCAGGAAAGAGCACGCCCAAGTCACCGGCAAACCTTTTGCCAGCCCTGTGGGTACCCCGTCATGATAACGAAGTAAATGTCTATCTTGGATGTTTGGTGCCATCCATGTTGGCAAGTGGAACCTGTACACATACCTGTCGGTTGCTCTTTCTGCTTTATTGCATAATGATAATGGCATGTTTTGATTCTCGGCGGCTGTCGCACCGCTGAAAAACCAGTACTGTACACTTTCCGTTAATGATGAAGTCGATCATCCCAGGCCACACATTGTGATTCTGTCAGCCACTTGCTGTTCCCTATGATGTGACGTGGTTTGTTTTTGTGGAATAATGGCAGCTTTCTGTGATCAAGCAACCACTCAAGTGGTGTGCCAACCTTCTCCTCCTCAGCGTCATTCTTTACTGAATGTGAGGCGCATGTTCTCCAGTGACGAATCTTCCCTCGATTCTTACTACGCCTGGAGCGACGAGAAAGACATCTACAATGCCAGCGTGGTCGATGCATCCAACCGCAACTCGCGACAGTGCGAAAGCGACTACCGCATGGCCCCTGTTCTCGAAGAAGGAATGGCAGCTAACATTGCCATGTTTATCCCCGCTCCGAGCTCCAACGGCAGTCCGTTGTCGACATTGAATCGCAATTACCAGAAACGGGGACGGGTACCAGCAAGTACTCTGCTATGTCGCGATCAGGCGCTATCCGAGCAACACACAGGTATTCGAGTTCAGACAGCGCAGACGACACACAGAGCACATGCCCATCGTAAAGCTATATCGCTCGACAACGTCCCGCAACAGAGGCCACGGAATTGGCCTGGCAAGCCTGGACAAGCCATAATGCCCAATCGGCCCCAATATCCTGCACCACGCAGAGTACCCACACCCCCAGGACTGCCGTCATTCAACACTCCCGAGGCATGCCGTCTTGCCAGCCAATTCTTGCTCAGAGAGAGCGACCGAGCAGGTGGTACAGTGAATCATGGGAACAATCTTGGGCGGAGTTTGAACTCGTACGGTGATGCGATTCGCAGGTTCTTCGGTTGGTCGACGACAGCCAACCCACAAAACACATCGCAGCGTTACGCGGGGATTGGGCGAGCAGACGATGGAACCATAGTCCATGGTCGCTTGCCATTTCGACAGAGTGGACATAACGTGAACATGGCTCGAAACATTCACGACCACCCCTTTGCCCAAATTGCCCCTGTTGTCGCAGAAACAGAGGTAGTTCCTACCGAGGATTTCGAGCGTGAGAAGAACAATGTGCCTAATCGTCGCCAGCAACGACAAGATTCAAATATACCAGCAGGGTCTTCTAGTCGGGGAGCCTCGCAACTCTGTCACTCTACTACCGCCCCGTGTGTACTGGTCGACCAGCAAGGTCGACCATTGTCATTCTCTGAGAGTAGACAAGCGTCCCGTTCCGTAACAGTCAACGATCAAGCCGTACCCTCACCAACCACGACAATCTCAAGACACGTCGCAGCTTCAAATTCTGTCTCGCTTCAAATCGACCAGACCGCCGGCACCGACAACAACACTGACGCCGGCATATCCTCTGCAAATGACGGCAAGCCCTCAGTGGCCGCGGGAGGGATTTTGATCTTCGCGAAGAGCATTTTCTGCTGTCTTCCTAAAAAAAATCCTGCCCGCAAATGCGGTATAGAAGCCCCTTCTCTGGAAGCTGCTTTTTCTCACGAATCCCAGCAGGTCCTACGTGACCGTGCGTAGTCGTTCATTAAACGCATCACAACTCTCTTGAACTACGAATTTCGAGCGCTTGCATTTCCGCCAGGGCATCAGTGTATTGGTGGCGAGTGTCTCAGTATGATCGATCTTGCTGCTGTCTGCCACACGGTCCAACGACTAACACCCATATTCAAAGGCTGGACCTAGTCCTAACCTGTTCAAAACCTGGTTCGCGAGTAAATGGAGAACTGGATTTCTCTCCTCGCGGTACGACTTTGTTTCTTCGATTCAGCGTTATCTTTTATCTTTCTCGGTCCCTAGCTTATTCGGAAACACTGTACTCATCCAATGAAAGAATGGACGTGAAATCTCCATGTCTGCTTCTCAACTTCTCAGTCGATGTTGACCAACAAATTCGAGAGTATTTCAAAAAAGCCTGCGTGCATGCTAGGGGTCAGTAGCCGACAGCCCGTTGCATGGTACCTTGAGAAAAAGAGGTGCCAGCAGACCGGGAGATAGATACCTAGGCAGGAATCAACCTTGACAGAAGCACGTGGACTTGTTCGGGATACTGCGAATTATGACCTCAATGCAGGGTAACACGAAGCGAACCGGGGAATGAATTCACGGGATTTTAAATAGAAGTCGTACAGCGACTACCCTTGTGCTATGCACAACCGCATTTGACCAGGCCTCAGGGCCTACCTTTGACGGTTGTAATGAGTAAAGACGACAGTGTACAAATTGAGGAGAATGGCAAAGACGAGCATGTATGCTACCGCATCGATTTTTCGAGATGATGGGACATCGCAGCGAGTAAGGAACATGCGCTATACGTTGGGGGAAAAAAAAGGTCACCGAAACTCCGCCACTAGGACATGAAGATTATGCGAATATGCAAGGATTCGACCAGCACGAGAGAGACAACAGACGTTGAACAGATGATCATGGTATGGCATTCACGCGCAGAGAAAAAGTAAGGTTCATATCACATGATTGGCAATCAGAGCCCTTGGAAGAAACGACACGCCTCCAGAATATCGTCGTCGCCGCACGCAAAGTCCCAGCCCACGATGCGAGGGTCCACACTTGCGCAGACAATCTTCCGCGAATCAAACTGAACCTTGAAGACTCGAGATGTCGGGGCGGGTGCACGATTGCGTGGGATATTGGGGATGGGATGAGGAGCGGGCATTTGCAGCAGATGGGCCAAGCCTGCAGGGGGAACGCCCTGCGGTGTCACTAATGGCGGGGCTCCCGGGAGAGCCGAGGGGATTGGAAGAGGTCGTGGTGTTTGAGGAGCGGCATTGACTGCAGTGGTATTGGTGACGTTGGTTCGACTTGCGGGACCAGCAGGGATATGTGACGGGCCAGCAGCAGCGACATTGCTGTCCTGGGCGGCGGGTGTGGCTCCTGGGGCGTTGTTTATCACCGGCGGCGTGGGCGTACTCCCTTGCCCGGGAGTATTCGTAGGGCGATTCGACTGCTGGCCAGTCATGATGTTCGGTGCAGCGATATTGGCAATGCCCGGCGTTTGCGTGGCCTGTAAGTGTCGGACCTGTGTCTGGATGGCAGCTCGTGCGGCATCACTCAGGGTACCGCGGGCCGCATTGGCTGCGGCATCCGACTGTCGTAACCTGTGGCCAATGGACCACGCGCCATCTCGATCTTTGTGCCAAATCAATATCGATTCATCGTAGGAACCAGAAACAATGCGGCCCCAGATACTTCCTCCACCGCCAGGGGGGATCTTCGCCCCAGTAGCTCGAATGTCGCGAGGATTACGCGATCCGGCTGTATTTGGGGTGTGACCAGCACGGCGCGTCGCACTTGGTCGAGGCTCAATGGGTGCCCCTTCCTGTTGAGCTCTCCAGAAAGCCGTATCTACCTCCAGAGCTTCCAGTCGTAATGCTTCATCTGCGCCTGGCGGGTCGCCAAATCCTGCTTGTACCGTGCGGACCAAATTGTTGTGTCCGCGCAGACAGGCCACTTCAGCCCCCGAGATGTGATCGTAGATGCGCACTGTGTTGTCGTTGCTGCCGCTAATGATGCGACGGCTGTCGGATTGAACACAGGCAATGCCCTTGGTATGACCCATGAGGGTCTTTACGCAGGTGCCGTTGCGAATATTCCACACCTTGATCAGGCGATCACCTGACGCAGTCACAATTTCATCGCCGTGAAGTTGCATAGCATTGACGGCAGCTCCATGGCCCTCCACAGTCATCAGCAAGGAGTATGCCTTCAAAGCTTTGATATGCCCATTGGCGATATTAGCTTCAATGAAATTCGGCGCAGTTTCCTTAAGATCAATGATGTAAGATGGGTAGCTGGCTGCGCCACCTTTGAAAATGCGAGGATAGTCTTCATGGTTGGGGAGCAGATCATGTCGGTTCCACACTTTGACCGTTCGGTCTTTTGAGCATGTCACCAGGAATCGGTGGTCGAACTTGAGATTGAGAACGGAGTCTGCATGAGCACCCGTGATTTGGTGAATCTTTTGCCCCGTTGAGAATCTCCATACAATCACGCTTCTATCGCTGCTGCCGGATATAATGACATCTTCGGCGGGACTCGGGTCAAATTGCAAGCATAACACCGATTTCGCATGACCGACTAGAGGACGATTCCACAAGCGTTTGGTCTCGAGATCCCACACCCGGACCGTTCTGTCCCTGCTGCCACTCACGAGCCATTTGCCTGCGAATTGAATGGCGTAGACACACTCCAGGTGCGCGTCTTCAGGATGGGAGGGGTGAGGCAGTTGGAAGTTTGTGAATCGACCATGATGCCAGTTGGCCTCCAAACGTCGCCGCTGTTTGTAGAGATGCATCCAGTTGATCCGGGTGGATCCGTTTGGCATGCGGACCACGAGCGAGGACTTCAAAGGTGGTTGGAGGGACGATATAGAATCATGAGCGAGCGTCTGAGATCCCCGTATTTGCTTTTCTGTCCCAGTCTGAGGAGTCCGCACACTCGCATCGAGCATCATGTGATCGCCCTCATTGTCGGGCTGAGTTGTATCATTCACAGACTTTGAGTCGTCTAGCGTACGACCATCGTACCACGACATCGGGACGCGCTTCTTCTGCTTGGGTTCGCTCAGATCCGGATCTGAGCACTGTGGCCGTGCACGGCGAGTTTGCGGAGATACGGCTTCTGATTGCTCTTGTTCGAAGCTGCGAATGGCGCGTAAGTCTACGCGCCAACCTTCTTGAATATAAAGCACGCGCCACAGTCCCGAATCCAGAATGCGACTGCGCCATGCCCGAGATGCCAACGACGCAGTCAGAAGTTGACGGGGTTCGAGATACGAGAATATTTGAAATGTCAGCTCAGGCGGCAGTTTGAGAACAGGGTCCATATGCAGGAGAGGTGTCAGACGCTCAACAACGCCGGCAAGAGTCGCAGTCGAGAGTGATCGAAGGATGGTATATGCGAAGGCTGTTTCACATCCCCATGGTCAGCACTGGTCGTCATCTTGGGCTTGGACCAGAGACGTCTTCTGCGACTCTTTGTAGAGTCCATGGTCATAGCATGCGGTTGGGGAATGAATATACGGCGTACCTGCTCGATCGGCTTCAGTTTGGGCCAGAACCCATTCCGGCAGCGACATTGCATTGTCTGCCATTGTCTCCTTCTCTGCTTGACTTGGTGTGTCATCCGAGTAACCTTCGTCCAATCGAAAGGCAGGCGATAGAGTCGGTGCCGAATACCCAGGGAAGGAGGTTGCCTGCAGCTTCAACGCTGGGTGCGATGGCGGATCTGATCCCGCGTCGTCCTCCATCAGCGCGGACGAAGATCCCGGGACCCCAACACACAGCAAGTCAATGGGGTTGCGGATGGTAAGGTAAAGGCGACGGAGAGGAGAATTGGAATTCTTTGTTGTTTGTTGATGGAAATTGCCGGTCCTCACGAAGCACCAAGCTGCATAACCCGTCGGAAGAGGTTGCGATCAGAGGTTTATTTGGCAAAGAAGGTCCTGCCTTCGGGGCGTTGCAGAGATGTGGTGGCACCCCGGGTGTTGAGGCAGTCCTTTGTGGAGCAGGCTACTTGGTAGTTGGTGTAAGTCACGGAGTCACGTCACGATCGGTGGTGAGCGGCGTGTGTCGGGACCGGATCCACTCGAGCTAGTACCTATGTCTTACAGTACTACAATTTATTTACTACAATAATGAGTAATGCACGACTCACCTCCAGTATGAACATGATTACAAGTAGGTATGCCGGGGCGGAGCATCCAGTGGACTTAGGACTCCATACCTTTTCTAGTATTCAGTATGGTAGTAAAGCTAACTAAGCAGAAAGTATGAGACAGCACAAAGCAGATATTCACCTTGAGGCTCTATTGCCCGCATCCATCATTTGATAATTCCGTGTCAGTACTAGGCAAATGACTTTCCCAAGCAGGACAGGCTATGAAACCAGGCTGAAGGATCCCCCCTGTAGGATATATACTGCCATAAGAGTAAGGTGCTCCTAGCTACTAACTTAGCCCGTAGGAAATCGGGTCTTATGGAGGTTGATCTGGTCGGCTGACTCAATCTTGAAACTTTCTGGGTGTTCCTCAGGAACCTCGTCAGAATATGGATCTTCAGGATTACTATGTTTCTTAACAATGTTGGTACCTCTTTGATGTCCCGGATCTTCTCGTTTTCAAATGATATGGGTGGTACATGGGTAACTCCTTCGGAGCGATATTGTGACCGTGTATTTTTTTTTCTATACTCGGCGCCAGGCACACTGAAGACTGTGTCGTGTGTAGGGTTAGACAGAGAGCTTGATTCCTTAGATTAATCCACCTTTGACTTAGTGTGTCTTTTCAACTATTGATCTGGTTCAATGGAATTCTTCTTGAGGATTTCTTGAAAGGTCTTTGGGAGGATCTTCTAGTGGATCTAATCTTGAACCTAGAACACCCCGAAATCAGCTCTTTACACTTCAATGGTAGGTCAAATATAAGGAAAGATACATGATAAATGAGGTGTAAGGTAGCAGTAGGTTCAGTCAAGAGGTACCTTGGACCAGGATTCTTCTGGCTTTGTTAATCGGGCCCTTTATTTCGGGAAGTTCTAATCTGGTTAACAACATCTTCATCTTTCTACCTTACTTACTTCCACCCAACACGCCGAAGATCCCAGCACCGCAATGTTTCTGTCTCCGGCGTAGTATGGGGGGACGGGTGTGAGGTATAAAGGATCGTAGTCCTCTGCGCATAGACAATTCATAGTGGTATAGACTCAGTGAGTTAGTAGCCAGCTCCTGTAGTTGCAGAGTAACTAAGTGTCGTACTACAGTACTGGTGTACTGTACCAGTGTACTCCCCCGTGGATGGTGTCCACTTGCATACTCCATCCAGGCCCTTGAAAAAGCCCAATGCCAAGGGCCATTTGGCCCGCCGGAGAGTCTCCTTGATGCCCCCTCCCCACATCCCACCGCCCGTCCCCCCTAAACCTAATCGAGTAACTGAACAGCCCTCTCTTTCGGCTCTCTCTCCTTTCCTTTCGCTCGTTATCACCCTCATTCTCCCCCTCCTGCTACTTTCCCTGCTGTGTCTCCTCCTCCTCCCTCATCTCCTTGGGCTTCGCTGCCTGCTCGTCTTTGTGTGCTCCAGTGCGGATGTCTGTCCGCTGTGTCCTGCACTCCCTTGAGAAGTGACTTTTGATCGCCTTCGGCCCTCTCCCCTTTCGTCGTCCATCCACAATCCCTCCCCCCTCCCCCAGTCCGAGCGACGGGTCCTCACGAAATCACTACCGATCTTCGAAACCCAGCCACAAACAACAAGATCATCACCCAACCGACAACAGAACACCCACACCAACCACTTCGTTATCGTTCCGTTGAACCGCTCCGAGTTCTGCTTATTCACGCTTGCCTGGCCGCAGCGTTGCCACCCGAGCGTACATTTGCCGCCGAAGATTCTCATCACCTACTTGCTTATTTTCGGCTTTGCCCGCCAAATTCCAGAACTCTACGAGAACAGTCGACATACATCCATCTATTAATAGCAATAATAAGTCACCCGTCATCCTGCTAGCTCAACGTGAAATCTCGTTGCGATCACATCTCCGCTACTTCCTCCTGGGTTTCGTCCTCCCAGAAGGAGCTCCGTGCGACTACTGAGTGTCGCATCGCCGTGGCGCATACCAGTCCATCCAGACCTTGAGAACCGCTGCTGCTGCATCGGTCGCGCTTTGCCGCCCCACGACGCTTCACAATTACACAACGTGCTGCAGACAGTACTTACATGATTGTCATCTTGTCATCCGACACTGGTCGCCTTTTGAGAAGCTTGATATCCCTTCCTTTCGGTTCTGCATAGGAAATCTAAAGCTGAGCCTGGCTGGTCTGACTCAACCCAATAAAATCTGATAATAATAGCATGATCGAAACCGCCATTATGAGCGGAATACCAATCGCCGAAGACAATATCATCAACCGGCGGGGTGGAGAATCTATCTACCAGAGCTGTGTGAATTTGAGGCGTCGTCTCTCAGAGGTGCCCAACTTTGAGCCCTATTTGCAGGAGATGGCGACGGAGGATAAACTACGAGGCAACACCGATCCGGTCGCGTCTCTCTGGCAGTGCCTGCGGAACGGCTACCCCCTCCTGAGCATCTACAATGCCTCCGGGCCCGATGAAGAGTTGGTCGTAGACCCGGCCAAAGTCCCCGAGGCGAAACGCCCCAAAGCGGCAACGTTCAAATTCTTGCAGGCCTGTCTGCAGGATCTGGCCTTCCCCCAGCAAGATTGCTTTTTGATCACCGATTTATACGGAGAGAGTACCACCGGCTTCATCAAGGTGATCAAGATGGTCAATCGAGTGGTGGACATCCTGGAGATGCAGGGTCAACTCAAGCGGCCCGAGGTGACTGATGCGCCCGTTGGTGCACAGGGGAATGTGAAGCTCACCAAGCGGGAGCACATTCTCAAGGAATTATTGGAGACCGAGCGCGATTACGTGCATCATTTGCAGAACTTGCAGGCCCTGAAGAAAGAGTTGGAGGAAGCGGGTGCTCTGACTGGTGATGCAAGCCACCAGATCTTCTTGAACCTGAACAACCTCCTGGATTTCGCTCAACGGTTCCTGATTCGAATGGAACAGCACTATGCTCTCCCAGAGGAAATGCAGAATTGGGGCCAACTCTTCTACTCGCACGAGGATGCTTTCAAGCAGTATGAGCCTTTTATTGCCAATCAAATGCGCTGCGATGAGGTGTGTCTACAAGAATGGGACAAGATTCGCAGTGCGCCCCGACACCCGGATCTCCAGCAAATGGTTGCGCAACCAAAGACTTTGAACGGATTCTTCGTGAAACCATTCCAACGTTTAACGAGATATCCCCTCATGCTCTCGGTACGTCCGGGTTCCTTTTCCCCTTTTTTTTCCCCTTCGCGTGAACGGGAAACGCAATCTCAACCCTTCCCTGCATCCCGTGGGAGGGTTATCAATAGATTATATGCTGACTATCGTCCATCTCGAATAGGAGCTGCGTAAACAAGCCGAAGATCCTCAAATAAAAGCTGACATCACTCGGGCGATCGACACCATTCAAAGAACTCTTGACTCGGCAGATGAAGCCATTCACAAGGAACATTTGGCGGCGGCCGTGGTCGAATTGTCCGAGCGCGTGGACGATTGGAAGTCGTTGAAAGTGGAGGCTTTCGGGGACCTGTTGCGTTTCGGCACCTTTGCGGTCGTCAAGGGTGATAGCGGCAAAGACACAGAGCGAGAGGTATGCAACGTCACATGTCTTCCCATCAGGTTGTTGCACATTACAAACCAGAGTCGACGATCTCGTTCTCTCATATTCGGGCGCGTCCCGCTAATCTGGGCTTTCATTAGTATCACATCTACTTGTTCGAACGTATCCTACTCTGCTGCAAAGACATCAACCCGAACAAGCAGAAGAGCAAGCTCATGATGAACAAGGATAAGCCTTCTAACTCAGCCAAAGCCAAGCCACGTCTGCAGATCAAAGGTCGAATCTACATGGCAAATGTGACGGACATTGTTGGTCTACAAAAGCCTGGTATGTTTGATGTCCAACACGACTGACTGGATCGCTCAAGTCTGACAATCCAATCACAGGGCTCTATCGTATTCAGATCTTCTGGAAAGGCGATGCCGGGGTGGTCGACAACTTCATCATTCGGTATATTAGCGAAGAGACAATGCGCAACTGGTACAAGGAGATCGACACGCAACGTGCAATCCAATCAGAACGTCGCACGCTTCGGAATACGGGTACATCAGACAGCGAGTTCATGTACATGGAAGGCATGGCCAACATGCCAAATCCCTTCCAGCAAGAATATGAAGTTGAGGAAGGTCTCAAGGATGGTGGCTACCATTCCGAGTTCCCTATGAGTCGCAACGCGTCTAGCACTAGTCTGAGGACTCGATCTGCCACTGGAGGCAGCACCAATTCCGTACCTCACTCCAACGGCCGGCCACGCTTCGCAGGAGATCCCGCTCTCTCCGTGCACACCCAATTTCCCGGGTCAGGCAGCATGTCTCCTGGTGAACGGAACGGGAACTCCTACTTCTCGCCCACAGAAACACCGTCCACTCGATCTAGCTCCCAGTCTGGGTTCTCGTTTGGTCGTCAAAATACCAACTCGACCTCAGCTTCGAGTGTATGGAACGAGGAGGGCAATCGACACACTGCGCCTGCACTTTCTCGTGGGACCTCCCGTGACGGAACGCCGACTGGCTACTTTCCTCCTCAGTCCAATGGTCGATCCGCTCAGCGACCCTCGCTTCCTCCTCTATCAGGGTCCCAAGCGGCAGCCAATGGCTTGGCTCAGCGCATGCGATCAGCCAGCAGTCCTGATATTCATCACCACAACAACCCCTCTGATTCTCGGCGGTACATGGGCACGGCCGATAACGTGCCTGTTCCTCCCATCCCTGCACACATGGCCAGCATGAAGGCCCCGATCAACCGCAGCCAGAACAATTCCCCCACCAACAACCAACTGCCCGTCCGTACCCATCCACATGTGGGTCACTCCACCCAGTTTACCGAGCCCGAGTACAATGAGCATCGGGGATCCGGCCAGATTTCTGATCCGGCCACGTCCCCGCTGGATCAAGGCCCCGACGATGGAGATCTCTTCATGCCGACCCAGCTCAAGGCCAAGGTGAATTTCGAGGAGAACTATGTCACGTTAGTCATTGCGACCAATATTCTCTTCCGCTCGTTGACGGATCGGGTGGATGCCAAACTTGCCCGTTTCACCGACCGTTCTATTGGGAGCAAGACTGTCCGGCTTCGCTATCGCGATGAGGATGGGGACTTTATCACCATCGACAATGATGAAGCGGTCCAGCTCGCCTTCCTTGAATGGCGCGAGCAGCATCGAGATGAGCTTGCCAAGGGACTGGTTGGCGAGATTGAGCTGTACTGCCAAGTGGTTGATTAAACAGGACCAAGCGTCCCACAACACTTCCACCCGTGGTGAACATCCGTCTGTCTACTCCTTCCCTTCGACGCGTTCCGTTGCCGGCTTTACGAACTTATGATCCCCTGTCTTTGTATCTTGTGCAGAAGTCTCTTTCGGTGGGACAGTTTGATGATTTCGAATGCGATTCAGTTGCATCTGCATTGCCGTGGCGCATTCGGTTCTCTACTTCCTCTGCGCCCTCCACCTTGACGTTTCCAAACTGGCACGCCGTGCGGTCTTTGTCTTGCTGCATCTCGACCCCATATGTGAGAATCGTTCCGGTCACCCTGACATCAGGTGGTCCACGTATGCTCTGCTTATGCTGTCATCCTTTCTGACAATTGCGTTCCTCTTCATTTCCGTGGTTCCTACACCTATGACCGTATGACTCCAAAACTTCCGTTTCCAGTGTAATGCATATTTGATTGTTTCTTTGCCGCTTAACACGGCACACGATGCAGCCTGCGCCGACGTGCGGCGTACGGAGGTGTCGAGGATTACCTTGTCTCCCTATACATTGAGTGATATACCAGTGTCGATGTGTTTCCAAATTCAATAGACTTCATTGACTTTTTGTACCGCCATTGATCTTGCAGTAGCACCTAGAATGGTTGGTGGACGGAGCAGAGAGCAGATACGTCAAATAGATATTCGATCATCTGACTCGACCGTTAGCGTCTTTCCATCAAGCCTAACACATGACTTCTTCAACTCACTCTGTAGTCCCCTTGGTACAGCCACCCAGACAACCGCAACATGCATCCATTCTCCCACCCTCTAGCCTTCTTCGACTCCGGTGTCCCACT
Source organism: Penicillium ucsense (assembly GCA_014839625.1). NCBI lineage: Eukaryota > Fungi > Ascomycota > Eurotiomycetes > Eurotiales > Aspergillaceae > Penicillium > Penicillium ucsense. The sequence goes on along the minus strand of WIWV01000109.1, from coordinate 32,367 downwards.
GTTCATAGCCATCCTGGCAGCCGACCGATTTGACGAGACAGTCCATGATCGGCTCCTCGCTCACCCATCGTCGCCTACCAAGCGCCCCACCCGGATGACGCGCCGTCTGCCATCTGCCGCCGAAATGAGCTTGTTTCGGTCAACCTGCCGAGCGCGATTCGCTCATTTGGATCCCACTTGATCTTGGGAAGCAAGACCGCTATTACCTCTTGTCGCTGGAGCTGTCCGACAGGCCCACCTCTCTCGGCGGTTCGGTCTTGCCAGGTGCACTCAGACACCGCCATCAGTCCCCAGTCTCCACCATGCAGTTCACCAACCCGCCCGCACGTAACTATACAAAGGAATGGTGTCACAGCCAACAAACTCCTTCACAACGGCCTATGGCCGAGGCGAACCCAAGCACTGGACGAATCTTGCCGCCGGGCTGAGGAAATTCCAGTCCAGATAAGTCCAGTCCCCCAAGATGTCTGCAATTCAAGCTGCTGTGCTGCAGGCGGGATCTAGTCTCAGACAAGCCTTGCTGTGGTGATCTCGGCTGGGCCTGGATTGGCACCCCACTTGGGCATGGACTTGGAGGGGCAAGCCCAGAGGCAGAGGAGATGAAGGCCTAATTAAATGATCGTCGTAACAGGGTCTAGGTCTAGGGAGTGAGGCTTCTCGGCGATCTGGTCGAATCGCAGTTGCTCCTGTTGGAGAAGAAGGTGAAGCTATGCTAGCAATCTACTTCATCGCTCAACTGTGATGATTGCTTTGTCTCATCCTCCTGCTGGTCATTCCAATTTTCATTGCTCGCAACCTCTGCTTGCATGCGAAAACGATCTCCAACTATCAGATCAACATCGTAATTTGTTCCCACTGGGGCGCTCCAATTACTCCAGTGGCAGCCGTCCTTCCAAAATCAAGGCACAGGCAGACGAAGTGCGGAAACCAGACCAAATAGCAAAACAAGAAAAGAAACGTGGAACCAAAGACAAATCAAAAAAGAAAAGAAACACCAGCACAGCGAACAACACGCATCGGGTCGCTCTTCTCTCTTTTTTCTTGTCGAATCCCCTCATCAACGTTCCAGCTTCTTTTACCCCTCCCTCTTAGGTGGTGATCTCTTCCGGGCTGAGACACATTTGCATCCTTCAAAAGCGCCCTCACTTTTCTCATTTCTCAGTCCCAAAGAGGGAGTCCCCGCCATTCCTTTTACCATCGCCATCCGTGGTCGCAGTCTACGCCCCTCGAGCATCAAAAATGTCCTTCTCCGGCCGTCGAGTTAGTATTCTGCGTCCCTCCGCCACCCGGAGATTCTCGCAAAGCAAGGAGCTTTCTGAAAATGGTACGTCGTCAGAGTTCCTGCCAACATGGGTCGCTCGGGTTTGTCGACATGTCCACAGACCAATATGAAGCCGACCCCCGCAGAGTTTCCTCCCAAAAGCATACTGAATGCAACACCCGTTCGCTCGGACTAACGGCCCGACCTTCACTATGCAGAACAACGGTCCGAGACTCACCGTCAGTTCCGAACCGCCCATGAGGGCCACCGTCCTCATGCGGGTCTCGATGCCTCGCGTGCCTCAACGGGTGTTGTCTGGTGCACGGAGCGAGCCACGGAGCACGGATACGCGGAGGATCCCAACAGCTGGGCCAACTTGGGTCAGGGTGCCCCCGAAGCAGACGATGAGATTGAGGGTAGTTTCCCACGACCGACAAGCATTCCGATCACCTCGGCGGCTCGCGAATACGGTCCGACCGCGGGAATCAAGCCGTTGCGCGCAGCGGTCGCACGTTTGTACAATGAACACTACCGTGAAGGGAAATGGAGCCAGTACACTTGGGAAAATGTCTGCATCGTCCCGGGTGGACGTGCTGGATTGATTCGAATTGCGGCGATTCTGGGCAACTCTTACCTGTCTTTCCCGATTCCGGATTATTCTGCTTATTCGGAGATGCTGTCGCTGTTCAAGAATGTAAGTCGTGCAGACCCTGGATGTGGTTTCCGGACGGGAGAAGGGCAAGAAGCGCAAAAGATGCTCTTCCGTCTCGCTTGTTTCTCTCGACACGAGAGCTACCCACGATGCGCAAAGGACTGAACTGACTCTGTGCGATTTTCTCGTTATATCTACAGATTGCGCCCATTCCCATTCCGCTATCCCAAGAGGACCATTATCACATTCACCCCAACAAGATCGCCGAAGAGATTGCACGAGGCACCCAGGTGCTACTTACTTCGAACCCAAGAAACCCGACAGGTCATTTTGTGTCTGTGGAGGAATTGGCTGAGATCCAGGACATCTGTCGTGACCGGGCAACTCTGATTCTGGACGAATTCTATGGCGGCTACAACTACACCACCGATTGTGACGGGACAACGATCAGTGGTGCTGCGAACGTGGTTGACGTTAACAAAGACGGTGAGTGTTTGAACGAGTGTCCATGGACTTGCCCTCTTATCGCAGCGCTGGCTAGCTGCCTGTTTATTCCCTCGTAGGAAAGCAAGGCGACTGATGAAATTTCTCAAATAGATGTCCTTTTGATCGACGGTCTCACCAAGCGCTTCCGCTTGCCTGGATGGCGCATTGCCTGGATTGTCGGACCCAAAGAGTTCATCGATGCCCTCGGTTCGGCTGGTTCTTACCTCGACGGTGGTGCCAACGTTCCCTTTCAAGAGGCTGCCATTCCTATGCTGGAGCCCTCGCTGGTTCGCACCGAGATGAAGGCGCTTCAGGCCCATTTCCGTGAGAAGCGCGACTACGTCCTGCAGCGACTACACGAGATTGGATTCCGCATGCAGGACGTCCCCCAAGCCACCTTTTACATCTGGCTGGATTTGACTTCGTTAGATCCACCTCTGCCCGCCGAAGCCAACATCTCTGATGGCCTGAACTTCTTCAATGCCCTCTTGACGGAGAAGGTGATTGTGGTCCCTGGCATCTTCTTCGACTTGAACCCGGCCAAGCGTCGTGATCTTTTTGACAGTCCCTGCCACCACTTTGTGCGCCTGAGCTACGGTCCCAAGATGGAGGTGCTCAAGATGGGTCTTGATGGCATTGAGCGCGTGATCAAGCGCGCTCGTGAGACTGCTTACCCCAAGTGGGAAGATGAGGTTGCCATTCAGGACGACTAGATAATGGAAAGAGACCCATTCACCTGGTTTGGGCCCTGCTAAATGGAAGGCATCGGCTACAGGGGGTGGTTGCAACGGGCCACGGATAGCTCGTTAATGACGAATTTCCTTGATTTTATTTACTTTCCTTGGTCGGTCTTCCCCTTCCGAGGAACATCTCTCTGGCACTTGGTACACCCTGCCATGAGCATAAGGACTCTTTGGAAACGAGTACGAGATGTCGATAACGATGCAAGCATGAAGCGAAGTCTTGAAGAGTCTTAACTCGAGCACCAACAGATACCCATGACAGAGTCTGACAGGTCATTCCCAGAACCGCTCCTGAGTTCTTCAAGAACGAGCGCCAACACCGCAACAAGCATTCCAGATCAATTGTAATACCGAGTCTACAGAGATATCTTCCAGTTGTCGATCACTTTGGTATCTCCCTTAACTTCACTGTGGTAATGAGCGGCCTTCATGTATGGCTCATCTGCACTGGGACGAATTGAAGAAGCATATATAGCTGAAAAGCATACATCAAAGATATCATAGGCAGGCAAATGCAGGATGACAGTCTCATATACGATTTGTATATGACGATTCATGGCCTTCGAGAGTACCCATTCCGACTTCATAGGAACATTGTTTGCAATTGGAGACTGTATTCAATGGATCAAATGGAAGCTAGGGCAGAAGATGGTGCTCTTACTATTTTAATCACGTCGACAACGAACTTGTATGCACCACTCAGTTACCGAGTCTTTTTAGTAGATAATTCACAGAAGTCCTGCTTTGTCCGTTCGAAACGGACATACACGACCTAAAGCAGTCGCTTCTCCCGGAATCAATTTGAGTGAATGACATGTCTTTGCTGCTTTGGCATCTCTCCAAAGCACGTCGGTATACACACATGTATCCAAGGAGTCTGTGTCAGATGTGGGAATAGGGCTGTGTTGGGAACTCTTGACCTGAACGTTTGTGTCTGTTCATCTCCAAAGCCACAAAGGTCTTTTCCGCCGGGGCTCAGGTCTCGAATGCCTCGTCCATGTCCTGAGTGCGCCGTGTATGCAAGGTGCGGAAGCACGTAGCTGGTGAGATTACTAGAAACGTGGGGTATATCGAGAAATCCTTGTCCGATATACTGTCACCAGTTATGATTGGGATTCTAGCTCCAAGAAGGCCGAGACTAACATGCTGACCCAACGAGAGAGAAGATACCCGACGAGGATCGGGGATTACGCGCGAATCCTTGACCTACACAACCTGGTAGACCCCGGATTTCTGACGCCGTCGGTACAAATGTTGGGTTGGCTTGGCTTTGAAGGGTCTTTTTGCGCTGTCCAATCCGTCACGAAGGGCGCAACTGAGTCTGCTGAAATAGGAAGTTGGATATCGAATCGGAGTGGGGTGAGACTTGAGCTCATCTTGTATTTTGAAGTAAACTCTTGATCCAGATGTTTTGGGAGCGGTCGAGCCATGACTGGTGGTGACAGGAAAGACGAACACTCTGTCTCTACAGTACGACTATCTTGATCGTGCCATCGCTGTTGAAACATGCTTGTCATTGCTGCATTATGAATGATGGCGAAAATGATTCATGTGTTCAAGTTCTGGACTTGATATCTACCTAGGTAAGGTTACAAGAGGTAGGCAGAGTTGACGATAAAGTTCCTACGTCACTGGGAACTTGCACCTGCACAGGGCTACGAATAGTCAAGTACACGAGTCGAAAAGCGACAAGTTGAAATTTACAGTCCCTCGGAGAGCCGTATATAAGTTTAGTACCAATTGTATGTGACATATATCAAAGTTACAGTACCTGGGTACTATGAGTATGACATATCAGTACATATCATACATGGACTGTTTTGTAAGTTGTCGGAGATTGGCAAATGGACTCCAATCAAACTCGTCTCCGCTATCGGTCCACATTTGTGATGAGCAAATCAAAAGTATACAAGGTCGAACTATTCGCCTACGGTTGCCAAAAAAGAGTTAGCGTTCCCCGGGATGTGGCTGGTAGACATCCACTTCGCTACTCTGCGATATGCATCCATTGCATTGAGCATGTGAGCTTCGTGTAGCTTGATGTAATGTAATTACACGTAAGTAAGAACAACCCAGCAGCAACCTCGCTGGAAGGAAAGGTGGACATCCCCTAATCCACAACCCTCGGCCACTCCAGGGTACTGTACTTCTTATCAGAACGAACTTACCAACTTTGCTCTGTCCGGCCTGTTAGTGCCTCAGTAGTAGTGTTCACTTCCTTGGCTGTGTGGGTGTGGTGAGCCGGCCGAGACCAAATTCCTAATCGGGACAGAATGAGCCCGATCAGTCATCATTGCTCCATTGGATGTCGCTCCAAGATGGCAAGTTGACTACGAGGTCCCCGACATGATGGTTTCCAAAAAGGCAGCCAAGAATGTGATTCTTCTCCTTTCTTCATTTGGTTCCTTTCTGCGAATGTTCGCCGTTCAAATCTGCTCCACGAAGGTTCAACTTGATAGAGACACGTTTGACGGCCATGGGGGTTGACCTACGAAACATACTTCTCATACTGCTGTAAAGGGTAACCCGGTCTCGTTATTCTTCGTGCCCTGTTCTTTACCGATGGGGCGGATTGGATTTGGAACCCATTTTCCGCAGTGGAGCCGTCATGGGCGGGCTTATTCGGGGATTGACACTCTAAACTTCAACACGAGGTGAGCCACGTCTCGTCGTTGATGGCCGATGGCCGGATAAGTCGGTTCATCATCACCGAGTCCTCTCTATTCATCGTACATACCAACTTGTGGAACTACGTAGCCCCTAGGTATAGAAGTAGTTGAGGGGGTTCCATTTTCAAGGCACAGTGTCTGGGTGTACTGGCCAACACCCTGCTCAGTCAGTAGTATTTGGCTTGGCTTGGCTTGGCCCAGTATGATTATCAGCTGGAAGGCGCATGGAGTTGTGATCGGATCTCCGACCATGCACAGATTAATCTGCGATCGGCCAAATCTACCTCAGGAGTAGCGTTGAGATGGCGATTAGCTCACCGAAACGACAAGAAAGAAAGCTTGGACAATAATAATAGGAGCAGACTGCTTGTCTCTTTACCTTAAAACCACGTTGGACCCTAGCGGTCCGACTACCCGGATGTTTTCCACAAAGCTTGTTTTGCGGGTGATCGTTTGCATTGTTGTTCTTGATATGGCGGTCCCATGGACAGGAGTCAGAACAGCTTATTACGTGCAATGTTTCCATTGAGAGGTGGACATTTAATCACAACAGATGAGTACTGTATTACCTGTGAATATGAACCCAACTATATATGCATTTCTCTCTGGTCTGGAGTATAGACTCTTTAGTCTATAGTCTATATTGCCTCGTCATCTATCACTCTTCGCCTGGAGGAGAGTACAGAGCCTATTCTTTTGACATTGAACGAGAAGCCTAGGAATCCTAGTGGGACGCCTCGCCTATGATTCTACTCCACGAGAAAGCATGAAGCCAAAGATGGCAGTATAGTGCCCGGTAGACTGGTAGTAGTAGTAGACTAGTAGTAGTTTGCTGGTTACTGGTGTACCACGGCCTGTACGAAATGCGGATACCGAATCAGCCCATCTTGCCTGGACCTGACTCGCGACTTCCGTTTAGCAGTTTTCAGTGGACTATTTACTATTTACACCCTCCACCACATGTGCTATCCCGGACATGGCTACTCTTATGATTGGCTCTCCAACCCCTGTCGGACTCTGGCGTCAGATATCTCCGACAAGTCCGAGTCTATTCGGCCTTGACGGCCGGATTGAGATTACACTGTCGGCAACCTACCAATGACAGATGGGTGATGACATGCTCAGTCGAATCTCGGTACCTCCCCGGACTGGGTGGATTGCCGTAGGTACCTTGACCATTGGCATGCGGGTGTTCAGCAGGTTGTCCCCTAATAACTAAGGTACTGCTTGACTTTTTGCTACGACCCTTGGGTGATGAGAGTTGAATGTGGGTCAGGCACAAGACTACCCTGCTATCGGTGGTCTATCACTGTTGACTTTCGTCCCCCACTCTTTCAAATTCAAGGTGAACGATCAACGATAGGTGATGCAGGTGGACAGCCGATCAACGACCCTAGCAGCGTTTCTTGCTGCCCTGCCGACTTCGACTTCTGGAATTTCCATGTGACCTCGGAATGATATGCTATCCTTCTAAACGGCGGGAAGGAAGTAGTAATGTGAGCCGTGTACCCGTCGCTCTTGAAGTCGACGTAGGTTTACCGATCACTGTGAACATAAGTCACAACTGCTGTATCAAAGGCGTATAGGTATCAGTAAGAGACTGTAGGTAGTAAGGTAGTAAGGTACCAAAGTAGTAGAATTCGATTCATGACCTGAGTTGATGCATCGGACGAGGACATCCATTATCCACTGCGGATATCACCGGTATGAAATTATGGAGACTCTAAGTTGCCTCTCATCTCCTTGATGTCCTTACTTCTTCAAATCAGACTGATTTTTGAGACACGCGGGACCCGGGAGTTTCTCCATCTTCTGCTTTCCCGAGCTTGATGTAGAATCATAGAGAGTCACAGAAGGCATGATATGGCGCAATTGAAATGTGCACTGTATTTTCTTTGGTAAGTGGTAACTAGTAACTGATATCCGACGCCGACGGACGTTGATACTTGATAGTAACATTAATAATGTGTATGAAATCAAAAATACACCTTGACCTTGTTACCTAAGTACACTAGTACAGTAGTATGGCATTGGCCGCTATGGCGTAGGACTGTATTTAATGAGACAAGTGTCATTGCAAAATCAAATTAGAAGGAATGAATGTAGCATAACATGTTCCCCACAAGCCACAAACAGGTCTGCCGGCGCCAGCCGGAGGGACAATATCAACTCCATCCAGAATGAATCATCGCATGATGATTCTGAACTAGGTAGACCGGCTTCAGTGGTCTCAAATCCTGCTAACAGGACACACAATAAAGTTGCCTTACGATGGGACGGGAGACCCAGTGGTACAAGATTACTTAGCAATCCGAGAGTTCTCATGACAGCATCGACTTGAACCACAGTACGGTTGCAAAGAGCCGAAGGAAAGATATGTAAGTATTAATATGCAGAGGAATGTATTGATACAATACAGTACTTGGTATCAGGAGGAGCAACGTCCACGAGAAACATACAGTATTGAGTATACTGAGTAAAACATGTAATGTATGTAAAATGAGGGGAAGAAGATCCGCTCATCAGCAGGGATGTTCCCTGCCACACAGTTAAGATACTCTTGACTCGCGCAATTACGACATACCGTTCGCTCCAGATGAAGCTCCCGTTTACTTTACAGTAGGAGTCGCTGGTGCTTCGATCTCGATTAGGTCTCGATTAGGTGAATAATGCATACTACAACTATCCAGTCTCTGTTTGTGCTTCTTTGCCCTACGACCACAAGACCTTTGGATAAATGTAATCGCTATTCTACTCGCTATCAAACCAAATCGGCTCGACTTCCACCGTGGATGGTCTCCTGTCACTGCGACTTCAAATCCCTTGCACTCGACGTACTACTGCGGGGAAAAGGGGAGATAGCTTTGCTTTTCGCTTTTCTAAAGTGGAGACATTTAGATCGAGGCTAGTGTGGACGGGCCGGCTCACTCTGTGCCGCGCTGCTTGATCGCGTATCCGTCTCACGAAAGGTCAATAAGAGCAGAGAGTAGCACTGTATACTTGTAAAGAAGCGACAGGCAGAATACCGCTCACCTCTTACGTCTTGCAACAAAGATGCAATGATGCATACAGTATATGTATGGTCACGTCCTTGGCTCTGCTTGTTATGTATCGAGACAAGCCACAATATATGAGCTCCACGCGACTTGCGCTAGATTCGATCTCGATTTGGTCCCCCGGATTTCGAAGATTTGCCTCAAGTTTGGCCCTAGCAAGAAGGCTGGACCTCCTACAGTATAGCGCCGAAAGTCCGATCATCGTTGTAGCAGCCGAAGTTTATGATATATGGAAATTGTTCGCCTGCCCGAATCGGAATTCGCATGTGTTGTTTTTCAACAGGCAAGACCCACGGGGTGGAGTGGACAAAGCTGGGACCGGTAGACTGGTAGATTTGCAAAGCGGGATAGGATGTCATCTTTTTTTTGGCCAAGGGCCAAGTAGGAGGAACTTTGTCAAGATCTGACAGTCGCGGCCCGTGGCTTACAACTCAGATGGGAGCTTGGGCCGCTTCAGTCCGTGACGTTGTTGAATCCTCGAGAATAAGGGAGATGCGGTGTTGATGAAAGGATGATCAGAAGAAGGAGCTTAGTCCAGAGGGTGGTAGGTGCGTCAGAAAGGACAGAGAGTCGGGATGACGGGAGGGCAAGGTTAGAAGGTGAGACGATGATCCATTGTTCTGGACCTGAATTTGGCTTCTGATTTTGAGCATCAAGATTCATGACTCGTTGGAATCATTATGTTGAGAGCAAGGTTACAATATGACATGGATCATGCTGTATGCTTGTACAGTAAGAGGTTGAGAGGATGTCAGGTACCGTATAGGCGTGTATCAGAAGTCAGTATTATTTACAGCCTGGGGTTACGCAAATATGTATATACAGGACGACACAGCGTTCATGAATGTATTGTAGTATAACAGGTGCCAGGAGAAGTGCTTCATGTTTTGCTGACCAAGTTCGGGAGTTATAATACCGTATTACAAAGTTTCAATTACAGCAGTGAGCGCTCAGCGAGTCGGGACTTGAAGCCAGTACTGTTATTACTGTATGATTATATTATACTGTAAGCATCAACTTCAAGGGGAGGTGTCTCTATGTTTTTTACACTTTACATACACATCCTTTCTTAACTGACAGGCATTATAGCTAGGGTAAGAGTGGAAGCCTGTCCCAAAAGAGGTCAGCAGGCCAAGCCAACTCAGGAGCGAGGCATTGAGCGATTGCCCAATTCGGCTAGAAGCCCTCTTTATGTATTAATTTAAGCTTGTGAAGAGCGAGGGTTGTGGACTGGGCACGCCAAACCCGTCATAACCATGGATACATTGATGCATAAATGCTCGACTGAGACAACAACCCTTTCTTGGTCTTTGACCCGAAGGTCTTGGCTTTATCAACTGGGTTAATAAGTTATCAAATGGAGGATTGAATATACACAAACAGACTAGCTTCTCCAAAGTCCAAACATCCCCTGGTGCAATAGTAGTAAGAGTCAAAAACGGCGACACCGGGCTGCTTTGTATATTGTACACTACCCACGTCTGTCCATAATTAGAGCTCTGCACACACCATTCGGCCTAGCTTTTCCGTCTGATCAGAACTGGACGTGAGCACGGCAGACAGACATTCAGAAGCAGCCTTTTCAACCCACACATCCACAGCCAAGGTCTTGGCGGACACATTTCCAAAATGAGCTCATCCATGTGCATTTGGGAACGATTATGCATCTGTCCTGGACTTGGCACGAGTCGGCCAGATGCAGGTGGTGGCAATTCTATATCACACTACCACTGCATGTTTGATCGCCACTCCTCTTGTACCTTTCTTGTTATAAGGCTCGCGATGACAAGAGTGTCCATTGTTAATTGAACAATGTACATACATAATTACCATGGTGGGTACGAGGATAATAAAGCACTACGATACATCTCTGTGCGAATGTTCCCGTATATTTGCCGTGTACCCGATCGACTCCGTATATGTACATTTTAGGGCTGGCCTCAACATCATTCGCATATCGACAGACCGACTAACTTTAGTCAGTCTTCCGATCCTTCAACCTCGAGCTCCGGGAAAGGTCCGTACTCCGTAGCTTATGATCGACTGGACTCCCCTGAAAAGACTAGCAGGAGTCTTTAGCTTGTATAAGGTTATGGAGATATCTCATTTTGTTAAATAAATTAGCCATGCAGGGCATCCTATGTACCTACTACCTATTACCTTAAGCTGTATACGAACAGATTCAGACATACATTTGTAAGCTAGTGGATTACTCGGTGACATACTGTATTCACGAATCTGTGACCAGGTGAATGGCTGTTATTAGCTGGAAGTAGGATAGGAGACTAGACACTGAGACAGTAACACTAGAAACCACTACAATGAACGACCATCGCTGGAAGGCTCTAAATGATGTTGGAATTGTCGGCCGAAGATCACTAGCGCAGGGCTGGCGTCGGGGTGGTGTGGGGCTACGTCGCAGGATTGAATGTGTCAAGAGAATTGGTGTTTCTTAGCATGTTCCAAATGTCCTATCAGCTACCAGAAAGAGTCACCTTCTCGCAAGGATGGTCTGTGACTTCCACACGAATCGCCGTAAATGTTATACAGAGACGGTGAAATAGTCTCTTTTCTTCTCAGAGATGCAAAGCCTAGGGGAGTAGTGTTCTATCCTGGGCTTCCATATACTCTGCTATCTGCACCTACCGACAGTGGCCCAGAGAGTGTGTATTGTGTACTTACTGAATATCTATTATCTAATATAGAGAAGTGGCACTATTACGGAACTCTGCCGTTGAAATTCTCCCGCAGGACAAGCGTTCAACGTCCAAGTCTATAGCGGCTCTCGTGTGGTCACTCTCACCACCTGCGTCTCTCGTCCGTCCGTCGCGATGCTTTCGCTTCTGGGCTACTTGAGTGGGGGGCTCCGCACCGCAAAGCTCCACCATTTCCAAGTTTGATTTGAGTCCCGCGCGAGTGGAGAGAGTGGAGACAACTGGAGATTTGCCAAGACGGTCGGAAATCGGAAAGGCTGCTGGATGCTGGACCTTGGAGAGATTCCCCGGCAAAATGTAGGCAAAACGTATTCAAGGCGGTCTTCAGCTACATAGAAACGGAAAGTCGTCCTCGACTTACCTGTCGCCTCTGGCCTGGGGCACAATGTGGAGTGGGAGGCCCAGTGGTCCACTATCAGCGTCAGTCTGGTCTGTTTCCGTGCTGTTTGTTGGAGACACCGCCAGTCGTGCACATGCTGTAGTTAATCAGTAGATATGAACCTTGAACTATTATTACCGGTCAACCTTGTTGTACAATTGCTAAGTGGACACATATCTGTTAGAAAGCGGCTCTTTAGACACACGGATGTGTTCCTTATTTGAACTAGAACAGTTAGCTAAGCCCGGTTCGGTCGAGCGCCCGTCGATCGTTGCATTCGTCTACGGAAAGTCTGATTGAACAAGAGGACGTGTACTAAAACGGTCCTAGCATTATTAGCACGTAGGGTACATGCCAGATACACACCTGTTAGGCATAACTAATGCATGACGCATGTTCATCATGTGAGATGGACGGGGATGGACACACTGAGTTGATGATTTCACAGGCCGACCCTGGTACCAGCAGTCCGTTTACTCCTGACGCTGAAAGGTTGAAAGGAGTGTAGCCGATCGAACTAGAACCTGCAACATACCTGAACTCTTTGGGAAACCTTGTTAGGCGCCAGGAGATTAAGAACGCTAAGATAGGAAGCACCCTGGCCTCGCTTAGCGGGCGTGGTGCGTCACCAGACTTACTACAATACAACATCCGGTCGCTCCTCCATCACCGCCGAGAGTGAACTACCAACTTGGGATCCTTCTCCCAGAAGATGGCATACAGATACCGTCATTTACGCCAAGGAGACGAACGATATTGGAAGCGGACCTCATGTCGAATGAGGTTCAAGTTCAGCGGCTTGTCCTTTGGATGAACCAGGGGGCCGCGGAAGCTCCGTTGAGAAGGAAGTTCTCTATTTGAGGTCAGGCATCCGACCGATTCAAGTAATTCGAATCAGTCTAAGTGTCAATCTTTCCCACAGTAGTGTAGTAGTACCACAATTAATATACTTATTTTCTAATAGACTAGTGAGCGCCCTAGACCTCAGCTCGCAAAGAGCAAGGTCAAATTCGGCTTGGCTCTGCTTAGAATTCAATGGTAGGCCGAGCTTTTTTCCTGTTCGTGATTTCCGAATTCTGTAATGAATACGGACACAGACAGGGTCTCCTATTCAGACAGAGACAAAATCCTTAGACATCTAAATTGGACCAACACTGTTTTCGGGATGATTCTTGCCAAGACAATGCTGTCCTCTAGCATAGATGGGAAGGATGGAAGAGTGAGTACTTTCGGGTATTCAGTGGAACAATGAAGATTAAAGCCGAAAGAATGATCCCGATTTAGAATGTCGCTGGGGGCTTCAACTTGGCGCTTCAAGAGTTGCAGGAAAGCGGCTCTGAATGTGGACATGGTGGATGGATCTCATTGGTATGTGCAAACACTGATAGCGGCATCGCTGTACCTCTGGTAGTGTTGTCGGTTCAGTTTTGGAGGCGTCGCATATGGCCGTTATCAGGGATAACCTCAGCCTACTCTCATTTCCTCCTATTAGTTCAATCGATCCCATTTACCATCTGTGCAGGGGATAGTGCTGTTATTGGCGAGCTAAGCCGTCCGTCCGCCGGCGCCGAGATCCAGAACCACAGTATAAGTGTAAGGTGACATAAAGTGGTGGTCAGCCCAAGATTGAGACCGTGAGCAAAGTATCGTAGTGCGCACATGCCTCTCGCTCGTCATCTAGACGCACCGACAATGATCACCCGCCATTGAAGGAATGTGGGCAGCCAGCTCAGGCCCCCTTGGAAATAGACGCGATTGTGGGGAAACGCCCTCTCTCTCAGCCTCAAAAAGCCTATTGTGCAATGTGCACAAAGTGCACTGTGTGAAGAGGCCTGCCACTATTGTGTCTCGCTCGCCACTTTATATCGTGGCCCGCCTCTAGACGTGAGCCAGACTGCCAGCAATGGTCATAAAGCACACCAACCAAGTGTCTGTCTAGCAAGTCTCTGTCGAGCCCACGGAATGGAAACTTCCGGCCACTGCAGGGATGGCTCGCTTACCTAGTCAAACTGCGACTGTCTTGTCTGGATGGAAAGTGCAGCAACCATGCGGGCGAACAGTCGTCCTGAGTGGTGCTGTCTTTGTAAAGATGTAAACATCTTTACTTCCGTCGTTATTGATCCCCTCTTATGTTACTGGTCCCCATATCGCTCCCTGCTTACTGATTACGAGGATGCTATTCTTAGGCGGCTACTACACCCTCGGTGCCGACTACCCTTTCAAGCAAATCTGCTAGAAAGTTCGTCTCTCCAATCCCAGCTCTCGACTCTAGCGAATCTTTCAGGATCAAGCACATCGCTCAAGTTCACGTATCTCATCGAGCAGATGTTGCTACTGAACCGCGGACATGGGACCGACGATGCACAAGATATCCAATCATAGCTTAGACTTTTTGTCTATGCATGCTGGCCGCCACATTCTCGTGTTGTCTACACCGCATCTATGATGGCAGATTTTTATTTGACTGGGATATTCGTGCTCGTAGAGACACTTCATTCTGTTTTGCCTCTTTCTTTCCCGGTGATGCTTGTTCCTGTTAAACAGACTCTCGCCTGACGAGGGATTAGAAGCCGGCAAGCCAGTCACTGTGTTTTCACATGGGTGATCGTCGGGATCATCTAAGGTGTGTAGTACTTTGATGTGACATTGATAGACCGCCACTCTTATCAAGCGACTACTACGCAGTGAGCTTATGCATGCTATTAATTCTTTTGGGACCCTATCAAATGGCAAGACACGATTCAGTGTGATAGCCAAGGGTGACCTCGTTTCTACCACGTCTTATCCAGTGTGTTTCCGCCTGCACGGTATGTATTCACGTTCCCGGTCTCTCCAATTTCTACTTGGCAATATGCGATCACGTTTGCGTCCGGCTGCCTAGCCCTCGTCAACATTGATGCCAATATTTTTCAAGAAAGATCAGCTGATAGCTCTCATCCCGAGGCAACGGGCCGAAACCAACAAGTCAAGATGAACTTCAGAGTTCATGGAAGATCCATCGTGTCCTTTCCAAAGGTTGATCATGGATCTACTGCGTTTCAGCAATCTATCGATTCGGACTTCTCCGAGAGATAGTCGAGTCGGGGAATTTCTCCACACAACGTGCAAATGGGAAAGCCCATGCAGGCTGACTTGAAATCTGGGGTGGTCGAAACAGTCGCGATTCTATTACCTGCATACATAGACATAGACACAGGGCTTCGGATATTTTTCGTCCGTCCATTCTGAGCTCTGCATCGGGTGCATCGGTACCATGCCGTAATAATCTGGATATGGTAAGGAGTGTGAGCCTGTGAGGTCAGGAGCTCGATCCAATTAGTGTCCCTTGACAAGTAACTCCGCCTTCATGTACACACAACATATGTAACTTATACACTGTAGTCGAGGTTGATTGAGAAGAAAGTTACCATCTAATGGAACCTTCCATGTACCATTCTTCCAAGTCCTACTATAACGCTATATTACATTTTAGTTTCCACTTTCCACTTTCAAATCCAAGTTCGACCTTACCCCGACTGCCAGTCATGGAACCCAATATCAACGAGGCGTGTAATTTCCACAATCCTAACGGAAGTCGCCGTGGACACGCCAGCATCTATTTCAGCACGGTACCTCCATCGATCCACCACCTTGGCACCTACACTCGTTCCCCCTTGGCCCTTCACGCCACGGAACCCGGTCTTGCTCCACATCTCGTTGAATGAGACCGTAATCGACACTAGCGTGCCGGCTGTCGGCAAGCTACCGCCAATCGAGGGGAACTGATCCCGGGGATAGCCCCACAGGCGCTTTGTCTCTTTGAGTCTAGCTTTAGCTTACAACGGTACTGGTAGGTAAGTAGGTATTGCCCGTAGCTTCACGAGAAGTTCAAACTTCACAAACTGTATGCTATGTTTAGATAGTGTCCCGAGTGTTCCCTACTCATTTGCAAGGCTGCAGATGAGGTTGCCAACAAAGTAACCAGATTATTGGATATCCATCTTACAATACAAGCAGGCGATTTAGTGGTCGATGAAAACCTTCAGCTTTGATTGCTTCGGGTCAACTGCAAAAATTGCCTGCACTACGACTCTAGTGTATGCACATCACATTGCGACTACTGTACAGAGAGGGATGGAACCATGGCTCCGAGTCTCTGCAGGCCTTCAAAGGAACGATACCCAGAGTGTAGGTCACTATCAAACCGTTCAATCAAATTCGACCTGATGGCTGTCTTTCTCAGCCCGTCCATCAATTCAACCCACGTTCATTAGAAGTCCTCTCAAGGGTGGTTCCCCTGTGCAGTATGCAACTGTGCACAAGTTCAATCCCAGTCCCCAGCGCACGTGTTAGTTCGCCAGGCCCCCCGCACCCTAATTCGCTATCGATACCGCACCTCTTATCGAGCAATAGTAACATAGATGATAATTCACCCTTGCTCTTGTGACCATCATATCTTCCACAGGCACGAAGTATGTCAGTCATGATGATATCCGGATCTGGTGATTGGCGGAATAAGAACCTTGACAGTGTGGCGTGCTGTTCTATTTTCTCCTGACTAAATGAAAGTTTACCTCCATTTGCTGGATAGCCATGCAAGGAGTGGATTTTTAGAGGACGGCCTAGGAGTTGACATTGGTCCCCTTTTAGGAACGGGATGAAAAAACGTCGAAAAGCTTTGTCGCTTGTCCCGCGTGGCTTCAAGGGATAGCAGTAGGCGGAAAGGGGGAGTCGCGCAATTCAATGTACAGCCTACCTAGTTAGTGCTGAATATGTGATGATAAGCGCTGGAGGGGCCAGAATGGGTCGTGATGTAGAGAGTGTGGCAGCCCACTAATGAGAGGCGTTCTTTTAGCATTTACGGAGTGCATGGAAAAAGGGGGGGAAGAGAAACAGTAGTGCTACGGAAGGTCTTCGTTATCATTGTTGGGGTTGAAATTTGCTTTGTCTATTTGCTTTTTGCTTGGCTTGCTTGGGTAAGGTAGGTGATCTGCCCTAGTGCTGCGAACTGCTTGATCTAGGCACTAGAGGGATGATGCCGAGAGCCAGTTATATACTGCCACTACAACAATCATTACTAATGATACCACCAAATACAGGCAATATAGCACAGTACGACAGTGTCTATACATCCATTGGTTTAGACCAGAAGAAGGCAATCGTCAACTTTGCAATCATTTCACGCCTAATAGTGTGAAATCGAAAATAGTCAGAAAGGGTGAGTGTGTCTCGGGCGCCAAGTAGAGAATGTAAACTTTCTCATTCGCCTACGCCGAGACAGCAAGGTGCACGAGTACCTCATCTTACGTGATAAAATGAAGAGAGGCATGACATTTTCAAAGTCTGTAAATTTAGAGAAATCAGCGGGCTGATCAAATCATATCGAATGACTTGCGCCATGTCTCACGACATCGGAGTCTCTTTGTCGAGCGATAGGAGCTGCGACGATCATCTACTGTAGGTCTGCGTGTGCACTTCCCTTTGTGCTGTATATCCCTTGAATACAATCGCAATGTTCTCGTCACCTGCAGTAGAAACACCCGCGGAAGAAAAGCCCAGGACAGGGATACGAGTGAGGCTTTTAGTAAGCGCTGACGGGAGCCTTGTCACTTTCCATTTATGTCTTATGCTGGGCTTCGTGGCAAAGGGAGTGAATGCAGATGAATGCAAACCCAACACATGCTATGATTGATCCAGGCCTGCCATTCTTAAACCCGATTCGAGTCAGACAGCCACCGAAAGGCACAGCAAGCGATAATGGGTGGCCTGGTCTAATGGGGACGACGGAGGATGGGGGAGGTCACGCAGATAAGCGACGACCCAGGGCAATATCTTATTGGAGCTCGAATGCCGACTTCCTCCCTTCGACAAATGTGCGATATGATTTGGGCGTTGAAAGATGACTAGTGATGCCGGGATAGATGTCTGACCTTGACGTAGGTAGTGAGCCGGACAAATCGAGACGGCAGATAAAGTTCGCGATAGCTGGATTTGTGAATATCCATCTGACCTGCAGGCGTAATCCAGGGCCACGCAGTCCATGAGGGTGCCGGTGTGGACGAGGCAAAACGAGAGGTCAAAAACTTAAAGCTCGGGGTGGTGAATGCTCCCGAGACATGGTCAGAGCTTTACCTTGGTCACATTTTGGTCTGGGGGAGATCACTTAAGGGTGGGTGGTGCGAACGGTGCGGCTGTCAAGGGAGGCGCATGTCAAAAGTAGCGTGGCGATCCACCTGGTGTGCTGTGCACTGTGGAGGGCCCATTGAATGTGTATTGTGTACATAGTAATGAATTAGTCGATCCGCTGGGTATATCTATTTATTGGCGACTCTTCCATGCAGAAGGATGGCCCTCAAAAAATTGACAGATCAAGGGATGAGGGTAAGCGAGGCAGGACTGGAGTCGGAGATGCGAGGGATGTGAGGGGGGGGGGGCGCCCTAAGGTAGTCAGCCTCTCTACCAGTCACGAGTCATGCATGTCCGCTAATGATGCCATCCGCAGTGACGGCACGACGCCATGAAAACTGCCTTCACGAGCGAGCGAATCGACAATCGCCGAGCGCGTATTTTCCCACATGGGAGGAAAGAGTAGTGATGCGGCTTTGTTTTCCGAAATAGACGGGTATCCCCCCCCCCCCCCCCCCCCCCCCAATCGCCTGGCCCGCTGATGACTCTCGGATGCCAAATGATACTCCAGCAAGCATCGAATGCGTCACTATTGTCGCACTCTACGTTGGGCTGTACCCAGCACAGTATCACCTACCATATACATGAGTGCCATCGCGGTTCGCTGAAGTAGCAGATGACTCTGTGAGACTGTCCCACTTGCCGATCTGTTCGCCCACCATACCGACTGCGGGGTTCATCATCCCCACGTCAATCCACCAAAGCTGCGGAGATGGCTGTCTCGCCGTGGGGGTGTTCGCTCAATAGCTCTTCCACATATCTAGATTCCTTGCCCGGTCGCCCCTAAAATCTGGGATACTCCAAGTTATTACCGCAGGTCAAAGCTGCGCCTGGTATTTCAGCTTCTTGAAGCTCAGATTACCTCACTTGTGTATATCATCAGTCGATCTTGTCATCAAGCGTTGACTCGGCAGGGTGCAGCGCTTTCCAATATTACGATCAGGGTCAATTTGAGACGAGAGATTTCAAGAAAGAAAAATGTCTCAAAGCACCTCGTCCCTCCCGGAGACGTTCGATGATCTTCCCAACAAGCGGCAGTACTGGCCTGCGCCTGCGGGATCCGAGGACGAGGGCTTAGGCATGCTGCGCCTTCTCACGCCCGATGTTGTCGCCAGTGCAGCGCAGACGCAGATCCGGACCGGCGAACGAGTGTGTCTGAACTGGAACATGGAGAACCTGACTCCTCCTGGGTTCGGCCGCAAGCATTTTGAGCATCGCATCAAATGGGTCGCAGAAGGCGTTGCGTTCGATGACGAGTACCACTTCAATCCTCAACAGGGATCCCAGTGGGACGGGCTCCGACATCATGCGAACAAGGACGGCGTATTTCATGGAGGCACCACGGCCGAAGAGATCAAAGATACCCAATCTCCTCGGATAGGAATTGGATACTGGGCCAAAAAGGGCATCGCAGGCCGAGGGGTTCTGATCGATTACGTCTCCTACACCAAGAAAAAGAACATCCCCCTGAACGCTCTGTCACGACAAATGATCTCGCTCGATGAGGTTCAAGAAATCGCGCGGGAATGCAACATCACTTTTCAATGGGGCGATATCTTCTTCTTGCGAGTGGGCTTGCCGGAAACATGGGCGGGTATGTCTGCCGAAGAGCGCCAGGTCTACAGCGAACAGTCCATGCCTCAGCACACCGGTATCGAGCAGAGCGAGCGAGTCCTCCGCTTTATCTGGGATAACCATTTCGCGGCTGTTGCCTCGGATGCTGTGAGCTTTGAAGTGTATCCGGCCCTGAACCCGGAATATGATCTTCACCATCATCTCTTGGCTGGATGGGGCTTGCCGATCGGTGAGATGTTCGATCTGGACGAGTTGGCTACCACTTGCGAAAGGTTGGGTCGCTGGACCTTTTTCATTTCGAGCAGTCCTCTGAACTGTGCTCGGGGCGTGTCAAGCCCCCCGAATTGTATGGCGCTTTTCTAAGGGTTTGGACCCTGCACTGAGTAGAAGTCGGGCAGCTGCTCTTGATGTAGACCTAGTCAAATGTGTACCAATGCAACTTCATCATTGCTCAGTGCATTCCGGATCTTGGAGGTATGACGTCGTTGGATTCTCCTGCGTCTCGAGCTCGCGTTCATGGTGAAACTCGACCTATCTCTGTTCTGAGCTTCCAGTATCTCCCTGTCCTGACCTCAGCCAATTCCGATTGAGGCAAAGCCCTGCGTCACAGCTCAAGTGGAGCCCATGCAATCATTAGATATGGATGTTTCGGGAACCTTTTCCAGGTCGTCACTGGGGAATAGCTTTAATCGAAGGCATTGTTGCTGTTGGACCTTCGATCCTCCCTAGCAAGGGCCGAACCTAATCAGATCGATCGCCCTGCAAAAACGATCGATCTAATGCACAACTCTCGTTTCGTAGCGGCATTCAAGATCGGGACGTTGACTGCTAGCGGGGAGATCTTGGGGAGAAATTGTCGATAAAGTTTGGAGAGTTGTGCCGGCCACTGCCCCGTGGCCCACTACCCAGACAATTCAAGCTCACACTTGTCAGAGTCCTGTCGTTACCTCCACTGCCAAATTCAACGGGATGACAGCATCTCAGATCGAGGTCTCAAACAACAACTACTGGACATTACTAAGAGCTTGTCTGTGATGGTCTGGACTGCATGGAGGTAGTCAATCATCGGATATCTGGTGAACCGTGGGACCACAGCTGAATATTGCCACCCCCGGAGCATGAAGCATAGACTTTGACCAATACTGACTCTCTCCTTCGAAATAACATCCATGGAGGACTGTATTTCCGCAGCAGAAGTTGAAAATTTGATTGGACACACCAGTATACAGTCACGATCATACGGTTGACATCATCGAGACTTGGAATGGTACCATGAGGGATACAAATGTCCCATGAACGACCCCTTTGCCATCGTTCTGAAGATATTCCTTCAGTCACGGATACTACTACTCGCCCTCAGTGTCCCGGTTTTCAATATCATATCTCACTGCCAAACATGTTCTACTCGTTGATGAAGCATCAATTGACAAGGCCCTCGGCCTTTGCCTTGACAAGGGTCGCTTCGGCCTCTCTAACTGGCAAAGTGCCACCCAATGTCCGCACTAGTGAAGAGTGTATGTCCAGTGAAGCCATCAACAGATTTGCGTGACATCACAACTTGTGCTCTAAGTTTGCTAACATGAACGGATGGATCATATCAGTCTTTGTCACTGCTACTTGGCCAGATGACGACTCTTCTTTCAAATCGGACGTCTTCGATGGCCAAGCCCGCACTATAACAAGCCAGACCTCGCCTATGCAATTCTCTGCTGTAAGTCTAGGCTCAACATGAGTGTCGAAACAAGGACGATCTCACTGACGTGTACGGGGAATTGACAAGGCTGAAATTGAACGACACAAGGCCGATATCTATGATAGCATCTTTCCTAAAGATCCATCGAGATTCTTGAAACGCCAGAATAGCAACAACTTGCCAGATCAGGAACCGTCTTTGGACGAGCTGTAGAATGAGAGGTTGGACAGTGGACCAAATTGCCTGCTGATGGGTTACTTGGGTACGAGGCCGTGTGTTGAGTAAAGCTCAGATTGCAGACTCCTCTTAAAGAACTATTCATAGCCTCAATGACAAGTTATTTGCATATCGAATCGGAAGCTGAAGCCCGTTGAGTATGTTGCACAGTTCTTATCTCCTATGGATTTCGAATACCTGTTGATGCCTGAGAGTGTGAATAGCTCCATCCTATCCACTTGCATCCCAGGCTCCTAGCCTAGGCGGACGGTGCTGGAAAGATCAAATGCATATTGCATGCAATATGCATCACGTGCTTCGTAGCATCCACTACGAGTACGCAGTACTCGGCGTCGCTAAGTAGAAGCCTCGGCCCATCCCAGTCTGTCCCAACAAAAACAACGGGTTATCAGGATCGACATGGACAAGGCAAGGACTGACCAACTCACTGTGATTACTTCCATTCATCTCTAAGCATCTGAAATATATTCTTATCAGTGCCTGTGTTTCATCTCGAGAATCACGCCTTATTTCCATGAGGTTCGGAACAGCGGCTGAAAGTACTTGCTCGCCGACCGGACAACTTGAGCTCAGCATCTGACCCGAGCACAGCCATACAGGGCATTGAGGACCGTAGCTCCGACCGACAATCTCGGCAGCTGAAGAACGACGTCTTCTAGCACCCCAGCTAGCGTGCTCTTGTTGGAACTTTTCAAGACAGAGAACCACGGTTCAAAATTGTATCATCAAAGATGTCGGCGGTGTTTTCAACCCTTCAATCAGGGATCTTGGGCGACATTTTTTCCACGTTGGGGTCACACCTGACATGGACCAGAGCATTAGCCCTGCTTCTGGTCATCACCAACATCAAGAACCTTCCCCTAATTTGGCATGTATGTCTCTTCACACAATGCGTACATGTGCGCATTGTCCAATTACTCCCCCGTAGGCAGCTCCCTCCTTGTTTGTGCGATGATGCTAATCAGCAAATTCTAGGTCCGTCTGTTGTACCACTTCTTGGCCCAACTTCGCTGGAAACCCAGTGATCCCTACTTTCCAAAAGGGCATGCGCTCCTGGACGCGCAAGGAAAACCCACCCACCCAGTCTTTGTGTCATCCAAGATCACATCACGGACTCCATTGCTGGAGACGGATTACAATTTGCACAAATCCAACAGCACCTACTTCTCTGATCTAGACGTTTCGCGAACAGCACTGGTCACACGTCTGTATAGCCCCGGCGTCGGTCTCGTCAGCAAGGAGCTCGATCAGGAATTTCTGGAAGCCAGCAAGAAAGAGGGCAAGCGTGCGCCGAAGCGCAAGCCTATTATGATCGTCCTCGGGTCTGTGTATTGCAGCTTCAAGCGCGAGATCAAGCCTTTCGAGCGTTATGAAGTTCATTCCAAGGTCATCTCGTGGGACAAGAAATGGCTGTATATTCTCTCGTCTTTCATGCGTCCAGCCAGCCGACGAGGTGGCGAGAGAACTCTGTTAGCCACAGCACTCAGCAAGTACGTCGTCAAGAAGGGTCGGTTGACGGTCGCACCAGCGCGCATTCTGCGCTTGAGCGGTTTCCTGCCGGCAATGCCCATCGAGGATTCGACAACCCAGTCGAATGACGAATCTCCGGCCGAGGTTTCTGCAGTTGATACGCCTGCGAGCAGTGAAGGAATCACTGCTGCGGAGGGCATTGATGGCTCCATCACCCGTGAGATCCTCAAGTTGACTGATGAGAAGATCCCCAGCCGAGAAGCTCTTGAAGATCAGAAAGCTGCAAACGCAAAGTCATGGGATTCGGATGAGTGGACTGAGAAGCGCATTGAACATGAGAGGTTACGTGGACTAGGTGTGGTGGACGGATATATCAATCTCGACGCTCAGCTACATGCGGAATGGGCCTAAGTTGCCTAGGTGGCGTGCCCAATTTTGCAGGCTTTTGTACGATCAATGTCATAGAGATAGACTAGAATGCTCGTTGTATTCTCAACCTTTTGATATCTCATTCTTGATCACCAATTCCAGTCGATACTACTAGCATATCATTCTAGACGAGACTTGACTCTATAATCTCCGGAGTGAATGGCATTCTCAAATTCTCAATATCCAACCTGGTGGTATTGATTGATTGAGCTCCCTGGCCAGACTTCATGTGACAGGCTCTTATTGATGCATGGCCTGTCTTCCACTGGGCATATATTATTGTATTAGGACTTACTTAGTACATAGGAAGTATTATGAAGTATTATGGACCCAGGTAGCAGTCACTAACTATTGTATTAGTGGACTAGAAATCCATCAATTGAGACTACCTCAGAACTCAGTGAGGTAGATTGTCCCGTTTCGGTTAGTCACCGCAGGTTTGACGCACGGGTCATTGGATCTAGAGAGTCATGTGACCATGCCCGACGTCGACCGTCCACATCGAGCTCTCGTCTTCAGCGCGAACATTGTCGCGACCTTCCAAAAAAATTCAACTCTTCGTTGTATTTTCGCCAACGACCGGTTTCGTATTCACAGCGCTTTCATTCAATCCATCAAATAAGTGAGTTCCAAAGTGTTCCTGAGTTACACTGAAGTTCATCAAGCCCTCCCGGATGTCTTCCCTTCCACTTGGCCCCGAGTACCACATTTATCCGACCGAGACCGAGACCGGCTGGAGCAGAGAGCGCCTTGGCCCTGTCCTATCATTCCTCACAGTCAGAGAGGCCCGCTTTGTGCTGCGAGTGAACTCACACTTGCCTTTCTCTCCCTTTATGTCTTGGGATTGGTCCAGCCCCTAATCCAAAGATTCCAAACCCTGTCCTGTCCCTTTGCAATAAACTGCGACCAGGAAGCGATCCACCAGTCACTGCTGGAGTGCTGTCTGCTTGATCTCGCATTTGGCTGCCTCGCTGGAGGTGTCATTGTCAGGCCATCGTGCAGAAATCCAACTCCACTTCGCCCCCCAGCACCTGCATTGTTGGCCCACTCTGGATGGTCTAAGTGCGCTTCCAAAGTTCCTGCTAGTACCAACGCCGCTGGCGCCTAGCAAACCAACCTCTGACACCTTACGATCCTTATCGCTGTCCTGCTTAGGACGGCCATCAACTGCTGCATCCTGAGGGCTTTGAGGCTGCTTTATCCCAGTTTTGTCGTCTATAGTCACAGTATCGCATCTTGTCGCACCTCGCATTTACTGTCCTCTCTCCTTCGTGCTGTGCGCTAACAAGCTTCCTTCGATCTGCTTGCTTCAGGGATTTACAACAGCCTCGGAACCGTAACCTTATCGTGTCACAGTGTCCGTCACACCTCCGCCTTTCAGTCCCTGAGCGCACTCGGCGGCATCTTTTGCTCGATCTCGAGCTACTTCGAGCCCACTTGAACGGATCGCTCTCGTCACGCCGTTCCTTTGCTGCGCTTCGAACTCTTGTCGTCTTCCCTTGACCGCTGGGAACGCCATCGCTTTGCCGTCGATCAGCGGTCGATCTTTTTTCGGACGGCGGCATCCAACAAATCTCTCTTGTTTTGAACACTCTCTCCCTCACATCCTGCGCGGTTTCGCGGGTCACTTTTCACCATGGCTGCCACGGCGCAGACCCCCAACGGTGTCGTCGAGTTCGATTCCGTCTCCATCACACCCCCTCAAAGCGCCAATGGCAAGAAGGAGGCGCCTGAAGGTGTGCCGTCGGAATTGTCCGATCTCGAATTAGAATCTCGACTTGAATCGACACCAGGAGCACCACAGATCAAACGAGAGCCATCCGAGGAGAAGGAGGCTGAGGCTCTGGAAGATATCGAGCCCGATCATTACTACGGTGGTGGGAAAATCCCTGTGTTCAAGCCGGTATGTTCTATCAGCTGTCAATCTTCGCCATCACTTTTGGGTACAACCTAGACTACACTTCTGGTAAAAGCAGCTGACATCTACTACCCCATGCAGACAATGGAACAGTTCCAAGACTTCCAACTTTTCATCAAGAAGATTGACAAATATGGCATGCAGGCCGGCATCGTGAAAGTAATTCCTCCAAAGGAATGGTAAGTTTCGTATTGGATCAAATCAACAAAGGGTGCCTTTTGCTCACCATATTCGATTTCGGAAGGTCGGAAAAACTGCCTCCTCTCGACGATGCTGTCAAGACGATTCGTGTGAAGAACCCTATCGTCCAAGAGTTCCATGGATCGCATGGCACATACACCCAGGCCAACATAGAGCGACAGCGCACCTACAATCTCCCTCAGTGGAAAGCTCTTTGCGAGGAAAGCAGTCACCAGCCACCCGCCCGCCGTGGAGAGCGTCGCCGAAACCAGGAACGCGTCACTAGGGCAGCGCCAACACCTCGGGCTCAAGCGTCTCGTTCGGAGGCTCAGAAACGCCCTCGACCGGATGGTCCTAAACGCCGCCCCGGTCGACCACCCAAAAGAGTGAAAGTCAAGGAGGAGCCTGTGGAAGAGAACTCAGACAAAACCAGGCTTGAAGGACCGCCAACACCAGTCTCTCCTGAAGCGCTTCCTGTTGAGGCTAAAACCGAGGAGCTGAGCGATGGCGAGTCCCTTCCTGCGGCCAAGCCCAAGGGACGGCAAGCAAAGTCTGTCTCGGCTCGGCGGAAGAACAACCGCGGTGACACTGTCGATCATCTGGACGAAGAAATTTTCAAGGGCTTCGACTATCGAATCCACGACAACGAAGACTACACTGCTGAAAGGTGTGAAGAATTAGAGACGGCCTATTGGAAGTCTCTCATGTACAACAATCCTATGTACGGTGCCGATATGCCGGGCTCACTCTTTGACGATTCTACAACCTCCTGGAATGTTGCCAAATTGCCCAACCTGCTGGATGTGATTGGACAGAAAGTTCCTGGCGTCAACACGGCATACTTGTACCTGGGCATGTGGAAGGCGACGTTTGCATGGCATCTCGAGGACGTGGACCTTTACAGTATCAATTACATTCACTTCGGCGCACCGAAGCAGTGGTACAGTATCTCGCAAGAAGATGCACCAAAGTTCGAGGCAGCGATGCGTAGCATCTGGTCAAGCGATGCAAAGAACTGCGACCAGTTCCTGCGCCACAAGACCTATCTGGTCTCACCCAGCCTGCTTAAATCGCAGTATGGTATCACAGTGAATCGGCTTGTTCACTACGAAGGCGAATTCGTCATCACCTTCCCTTATGGGTATCACTCCGGTTACAACGTTGGATACAACTGTGCCGAATCTGTGAACTTTGCGACCGAGCGCTGGTTGGACTACGGCCGAATTGCCAAAAAGTGCAATTGCGAGGCTGACAGTGTGTGGATCGATGTGGATGACATTGAACGCAAACTTCGCGGAGAAGCGACTCCCGAATACTACGGCGGCTACGATAGTGAACTGGAGGGCATTGATGCGGGAGGCATGGATGGCGCATCTGACATGCTTACACCTCCGCATAGCGTTCCGGAAAAGGCATCTGCACGCGGGCGGAAACGTAAAAACGTGGGAGACGGCCCGCGTGCCAAAAGAGTCAAAGGCCAGTCAGAAGGCCCACACAAGACGCCGTGTCTACTGTGCCCCAACAACCTTGACTATGAGGACCTGTTGCCCACCGAAGATGGTAACGGCCATGCTCATCGCCGGTGCGCTCTGTTCATTGAAGAAACCTCCATTCTTCGCGACGCCTCCGGTAAGGAAGTTGTGTGCGACATTGACAAGATCCCCAAAGCTCGACTGGGTCTTAAATGTCTCTTCTGCCGCGAAGTCCGCGGCGCCTGCTTCCAGTGCAATTACGGTAAATGCACACGGGCGTACCATGCCACTTGTGCTCTTCTCGCCGGCGTACAGGTTGAGCAGGGCGCCCTTGGCGTCATTGCCGATGATGGACAGCAATACTCACTGCCGAGTGTCGACCTCAAGTGCAAATTTCATCGCCAGAAACGACCCACGGGCTTGTTAGCTGAATCTTCTGACCTGGATCGTCGAGTCATTGAGGCGGCCGGGCGTCTCGTCCAAGGCGACCTCATCCAATTCCAGGCCGACAAGGAGATTAACGGAGCCATCGTGCTGGAGAATCGACCTCATGAGCGCAGTCTCCTCCTCAAGGTTCTGCCGCGAGGGTAAGTCCCCAATTTTCCCCTATCCACACTTCTCACAATGCGTCTTCTATTTGTGTTCTACTTTTTGGGTTGCGGAGCTCCCCGTTCACTTGGTCTCCCCCACCACTGGACGTGTCCCAAGGGGAACTTGACTTTTTTCGGTGTCCTCTCAACCCAGCCCAATGACCGTCTCACATTCTGCTCAACTCGCCACCTCGTGTCTCCCTCTCACCGGGGACCCTCCCGACTGCAGGTGGATTACTCAATACTGATAATTGTCAACAGAGATGTAATCGAAATGCCTTACCGCTGGATGCTGGTCGTCCGAAAGAGTAACTTCGTGCCCCTCGCACCGGGCATTCCCCCTCTCCCGATCCACTTGGCGCGGAAGCCCGATTCAAGAAAGGAATTGGAGGCTGCCATTCCCGTTGCAGGAAGCGCATTCGGTGATGGACGATCTCCCTATCAATGGGCCGAATTCGAGACGGTGGATAGCACTAAGATTCACTGTGCCCCACCCGTCCAGGTGAACTTGGACAAGACTGACCAGGTGTGGCATTACTTGGGCGCGCAGTCCACCGAGAGTAGGGCTCATTATACACACAACCCTACCGTGCCTGTCCACAACCCGCGGGCCAATTTCCTCGACAGCATCAAGTCGCTTGGCGTGGCTGGTGGTGTCAATGCCCGTGCATCGAAGATCACCGACCCCCACCGCCGTTCATTCCAGCATGCTCCCACCGCTCCGACCGCTCCTGCCCCTCTCACCAAGCAAATTTCTCACGCCCAACATCATCCGTCACTGCAACACCATCAATATCTACGCCCGCCAACCGTGAATGCTGCCCCTCTTGCTGCCAAACTTGCAGCTCCTCGCCTTGAATCTTGCTCTTCCACGACCTCCGCCGCCGCCGCCGGCTTCTCTCCGACCGCCAATCTATCCCACTCCTCTGCGTCGCTGTCCCGACCGCCTCCGTCTGCGACCGCCTCCGTCTCTCCCGCATCTTCCTTGCAGCCACTTGCCCCTCCCCCTCCCCTTGCACCTACCGCTGCTGCTGCTGCTCCTAACGGTGCTGCTGCTGCTGGACCTGCGATGCCGTCGGCCTTTCGAACTTTGCCGAACCAATCTGCCCGCCATGTCCCCTATCCCGCGGTCGCCAAATCGCATGCTCAGCAGCAGCACCACCACCTTACTTCCGCCAATACCTATGCCAATGTCCGCGACCTCATCGCACGCCGTCGCCTTGCCCAGATCACCGAACATAGTAATGTGTTCGCCGGGTACACAATCGTCAGTCCGGAGTTAGTGGTGGAGACCCTGTTGGGCCCGATGGGATCGATTCCTCCGCTCAATGGACTCGAGAAACTCGAACTGGCGATGGCCCAGCAACGGGTGCAACCGCGAGCTGCCGACGGGACGTTGCTGCCGCCCCAGACTCTGAACATGGGTGCCGATGAAGTCATGCGTCTGCTTCAGATGCTCCGATTCTCCTTGGTGAGTCATCGTGAGCGTCTGGATGTCATCCAGAAAAAGGAGGCTGAGGGAGCCAAGCAAGAGATGGTTGATCAAGGATGTGTGGCTGCGGCTCGCATGCCCGGGAAGTACGCCTTTTTGGACCAGCAACGGGCCAAGGCGCCCTCTGTCTATCAGTCGCCCTACGATATGCCTTCGGGACTCTCGCAGTATGCCAAGTCAACCTATGGGCTACTACCGGCACCCGATGAGCCCCCCAAGGGTTCTTTGGCCAACGACTACTTTGCCAGTCTTTCACAGGCCGACCAGGAGAAGATTCTGAAGACCTGCGGTAGTTTCGTTCAACGGGCCATGGCGCGGTCGAACACCCATAGCAGACATAGCTCAACCGCTTCGAATCTGCGATTGTCTACGGCCC
This sequence comes from Penicillium ucsense, assembly GCA_014839625.1. Classification (NCBI taxonomy): domain Eukaryota; kingdom Fungi; phylum Ascomycota; class Eurotiomycetes; order Eurotiales; family Aspergillaceae; genus Penicillium; species Penicillium ucsense. The sequence goes on along the minus strand of WIWV01000109.1, from coordinate 2,810 downwards.
TCGCACAGCAGACCGACAATCCGACCATCGACATCACCAGGGTGGACGATCCTCCACTCTCCGGGTTGGAAATGCCCCTCCGAGCCGATTCCCCCGAATCCAGTTTCGGTCGGTCGCACATGCGCTTCCCTTCGCCGAACGACTTCCCCGCGCACGGGCCTGAGCCCCCCTCCGATCACCATGATCTCTTCGGAGACCAACAAGCTAACACTCGATTCTGGCAGAATGGCCCCTGGGTGGCCGGGGATGGCAACACCCCAAACGAGGAGAACCGGCCGTTCTTTGGTCCCCATCTCTTCGGTCCTCATGAGCGACTCAAGCACGACTATGCATCGTCTGATATCTCCCTCGGTAAAGGACCCGGCTCGCTTCACTCGGTGGATATGGCCGCATTTGGCCCTGATACAGCCGATGATCTTCTCAATGGAGCACTCAGTCCTTGACTTGCCCGATCAGTCTTCTGTCATGCTCGCCTCGCAATCATCTCTCGCGTGTTCGCACACCTCTACACCCCCCTCCCCCTTTTTGTCCGGGCACTTTGTCTTCTCTGCGACTGCATTACTGCATTTCTTTTTATCATGTAACGACTTCACTGGCCTGACGACTGCATGAATGGGCGTTTCCATTTGTTCTTTCCTCTCTGACTTTTCACCTCTTGGTTTACGATCGCGGTTTTACGTGATATGAGCCAAGTTCACCAATTCCCCTCCCCCAAAATTCGTTGACTCGAGATTGACGCTAGCGGGCTAGTCTCAACTTCGGGTTGATTCTTTACCATTTCCCTTATCTCCACCTCTATCCCCTCCCCCAACCGACCTCCCCTTGGCTTCTAATTCCTCTTGGGAGGTTTGTGAAAGCCACTCGCATCCACCACCTTCCGTCCCCATCACTATCTGCTCCCTGCCACCCCAAACTCCCTGCTTTGTCTTGGCCCATCCCCAGTCCACTTTCCCTCTTGGGTGCCGATTTGTCACCCCCCCCTTCTTGCCACCCCTTTGCATATTTTCTCTTCATCTCCCTTTGCCGTCATACAACTGCTGCTTGGGCCTACTTTCGCCCGTCTTTTTTGTGGTCTCTCGACCAGGACACCGCTTCGGGATCTGTCCATCATGTCCAGCTAGAGTCTTGAGATTTGGAAATTTTAAGCAAAAAACAAAGATCATAAAGATTATGATTCCCCTTGATATATGGACAGACATCTGATGCATTTCCGATTGACCATGTTTGATACCCTTTGTCCCTTGTGGCCTTGTCAGCCGCCAGCAAGGGCAACCTCCTGGACGTGTGCTCTGAGGTGATGCAAGCAATGGGTTCTCCGACACGCCAATACTTTGCGGTGTGTTTCTACGCTCACTCACCATGACCACACGTCCTTTTTGTTCCCTCGGCACTCCTCCTCCTTTTTTCTTTCCCCCCCCCTGTTCTGATTTAAAGCTGATTAGCTTGGCGCTCATCGATGGTCCCGTACGAGGTGTTCGGGGGACCATATTATTCCGGTGTGGCAGCCGTCATCTTGAGGATGACTTGTTTTGTGTTCTTTCTTCACTATCAATCAAAAATACAAAAATCCTCTCCATCATATTTTCCATGGTTGTAACTTTATTCTCTTCTATCTCTCATATGGCTTGTGATCTTGGCTGATGGTCTCACTTTACTTTCAAGATGACAGCTGTCACGGATCACTATTCATCATTCACTTACATGTGAGTATGTTGCGAACGATCAGCAAGGATCGGATGTTTACCGGATACCGATCAGTAGAGAAGGCTTATTGGTGTGTGTCTGTGTACTGTCTAGTCGCTGTAGTGTCTAGTGTCTAGTGTTTAGTGTTTACTGTCTAGTGTCTAGTGTCTAGTGTCTAGTGTCTAGTGTCTAGTGTCTAGTGTCTAGTGTCTAGTGGCTAGTGTCTAGTGTCTAGTGTCTAGTGTCTAGTGTCTAGTGTCTAGTGTCTAGTGTCTAGTGTCTAGTGTCTGGTGTCTGGTGTCTGGTGTCTAGTGTCTGGTGTCTACCTCACTACTACTACTGGCTTCAAGACCTGCCAATCGCGCAATGAGCGTGGCGTGAGGCTCAACACCGGCCACGCCTGTTGATGCGGTGCGACCATGCGACCGGGTGAATCACGTGCTTCAATTCGGGGACGGGCATATGCACGTGTTTTACACATCTTTGCGGCTGCAGTTCTGTACCATCAATCTGCAAAAAGGCTTGGTAGAACTAGACTGTCATGGGTGCGTCATTACAGTGTATGACTATGGGACTGGATACAGTTGTGTACCTGTGTAGTTAGGTACAGCCTCAGTCAGTGATTCCATCTTCTTGTGGTTGAGCCGCCTGACTTTGGAGTTTTCTGCCCCAGCCTTGGTGACTATGACCGGACCAAGTCGACAAGGTAGATCACTGCCAATCACCTAGAACACTCGCATGACCTGCTTTTGAGACCAGGAGAGAAGCGCGAATACCTTATAGGTATACCTGTATGTCATATCTCTACATATCTCCAGTTTTAAACTACCGTCTTTTATAGCAATGATATACGATAGTCTACACATGTGCCAAGGTCGACTTCTAGTGAGGAGTCATCCGAAGTCGCAGTGGATGAGTGGATGCCAACCCTCTGACGATAAGACCGACCGTGTCTCGGCCAGCCTCTCTCGTGTGTTACTGTTCAGTGTTCAGTGTTGAGTGTCCCATAACTTACACTCTGATACTACTGACTACTAACTACTAACTAACGTAATTCCCGGCCAAGCGAGACACCCGGCCAGGCGAGACACCCAAACTTATTAGAAAATTTCAAAATCGATTCTCTC